>QLSR01000140.1:1598300-1639135 GCA_031780015.1 Citrullus colocynthis
CCCCCCCCCCCCCCCCCGATTCACTACTATATAACTAAAGAATTAACTTAGTGAAACATATTTCGTGCTTCCCTGCGAATCAACCCGATCTTGCTACTATTACTATGTCATTGTAGTAGTAGAGGGGTAGAGTTCGGTATTATAAATTATTTTTATAGATTCTTTTTTGGAATAAAACAACCTAAAAAATAACCATGTCATCTATTGATCTTCGATTAGCAGAATGATCTACTTTTGAAAAAGGGAGATATTTATAGGTACATCATCTAACATCGTCAAAGCAGCGGCAAGATTTGCAAGTGTGTCTACGTTGTTATTCTCTAATTCGGTATGTTCACAAATATTATGCCCTCGAACTTATCCTTTAGTCTCCTAGCGTAAACAAAGTAGGGCTTTAAATCCTCATGTTTCACCTCATACTGGCATGAGAGTTTATTTATAATTAACTTCGAATCGTCGAACCATTTATGTTACCCCAATCTCTAAAGCCATTAGTAAGCTAATGATGAGCCCTTGGTACTTAGCAACATTATTTGAACACAACTCACTAAGTGTGAAGCTAATAGGAACATGTGCTTCTCTAGAGAATTAGAGACAGTGTCGAGGCTTGCTTCACTTATTCGTGCTATGCCATCAAAGTACATGGTCCAAGGCTCCATGCTTTCGACATAAAATACTTCTTCATCAGCAAATCTTCACATAATTTCTAGTTTGATCGAATCAGATGATTAGCCAAGAAATATGCCAATGTTTGACCCTTCACTAACTTTTGAGGTATATATACAATATCATATTGTTGAAGTATAATTGCTCATTTAACGAGGCGCCCTGAGATGATCGTTCTAGATAGGTTATACTTGATAGGGTCAACTTTTGCACAAGTGTACAGTAAAGACTTTTATATAATGTCTCAACTTATCTATCGCAAGGAATAAAACGAGACACATTTTCTCAATTGAAGAACAATTCAGCTCAATTCCATTAAAAGTTCTACTTAGATAGTAGAGTGCGCATTCCTTACCCTTTTCCTTTTCTTGTGCAAGTAGTGTTCAAAGAGATCTTTCTTAAGCAGCAATATATAATATCAACGATCTTCTAACTGTAAGCACGCTCAAGGCCGAAGGGTTAAGTAAATACTTTTTTATGCTATCAGACGCATTTTAGCATATTTGGTCCCATTCAAAGACCATATCTTTCCTCATCAATCTCTAAAATGGTTGACATCGACCTACAAGATTAGATATAAACCTTTTGATGTAGGCCAAACAACCTTGAAGACTTCTTAACTCGTGCAGATTTTTGGGGCTTGGCATTTTCTGGATAGCATCGATTTTAGCTTGATTGATTTCGATTCCACAATGCCTCACAAAAAACCTAAAATACTTTCTTAAAGTCACACCGAACGCACATGTAAGAGGGTTCATCCTTAATTTGTACTTCCTTACGCATCCAAAGGCAACTTTCAGGTCTTTTATGTGAGCATGTCGATTTTTTTACTTCACTACAAGATCGTCAACATAGCATTCAAAGTGATTATGTAACATATCATCAAAGATCCTTTGCACAACCCGCTGATATGAGGTATCTGCATTCTTTAATTCGAAAGGCATCACCTAGTAACAACATATACCTTTTGGAGTTTGAAATATTATTTTTCCTTCATCTTCTAGAGCCATTCGAATTTGGTTATATCCTGATGACCCGTCCATGAACGATAAGCGCCTCATGCCCCATAGTGGCATCCACCATAATATCTGTAATAGGAAATGGAAGGTCATCTTTTGGACACATGCTATTTAGGTCACGAAAATCAACGCAAACACATAGTTGACCATTCTTTTTCCTCAAAGGAACAATGTTGGCTATCCATGTTGGATATTTGACTTCATGAATAAATCTAGCCTCAATTAACTTGTTAACCTTTTCCTCAATTTGAGGAATGAGTTTTGGTCGAATGCGTCGCTGAGCTTGCTTGATTGGCCAATACCTTCGTTTAATTTCTAGGAGATGGACAACCATCTTTATATGTCGTTATATGTCGTTAGTAAGTTCACATATTTCTTTTGTTCATCGTCAACAAGTTGTTCGCTTATGAAGGTTGGATGAGGCTCTTTTATCGTGCCAAGGTTAACTCCTTTAGCTCATCAACCGTTGGTTGACCACCATCCTCAAGTGATAATGGAGCTTCGTTTGCATCTTTTTCAAGCACCTCAGGATGTGATGCTTCGTGACATGGCAACAACTTGTTGCATGTTCTTCATCATCTAAGTCGTTCTCTTTAGGTCGAGTGATAGTGACATCGTGTTGCTTTACTGTTAACGAACCCTCTGTTGATAATTTGTTGAAATACAAGTTATTATTATCTCTCTCTTAGAAAAATAGAGTTTAAATAGAGAATCATG
This sequence comes from Citrullus colocynthis, assembly GCA_031780015.1. Lineage (NCBI taxonomy): Eukaryota > Viridiplantae > Streptophyta > Magnoliopsida > Cucurbitales > Cucurbitaceae > Citrullus > Citrullus colocynthis. The sequence continues at coordinate 1,600,703 of QLSR01000140.1, forward strand.
CAGTAGATTGAGTTAAATTTTATTGATAAATTTCCTATGCGTTCTACTCTTGTAAATTGATGAAGATAATTGTTTTGAAGCTTTTTTTTAGCCTAAAACGCATGCTTTAACGCAGGAAGTCAAGCAACCCATAGATGCGTTGGCAACCCTTCAATGCAGGTTGATGCGTTAGTAACCCATGGACGCATTGGCATAATTGAACTGAACCTAAGTTATCCGTGGAGACATATCAAGAAGGCAGCGGAAAATCAGACAAGAATCTTGACAGATTGTCGGGAGATTGATATGCTTGATATGCAGCGAGAGCGGTGGATCGAAATTCAACCGAAAATCACTCAATTAGGCGAGAGGGACGCAAGGCAGAAATTCAACCTCCAATCATGCAGATTTGCCAGTGATTGCAACGCAACATCTACAAAGGGCAAACCTGAAGATGAAAATGTTGTTGAACCTCTCGGAAGAATTCCTAAGTGACAGTAGAGTTCTCTCCAGACGACAACCGGAGACAAATAGATAGGAACAGAAGAGTCTTCCCTCCACCTGACCACTTCACAGCAGAATTCACGCTACCATCTCAGCGAGCTCAAGACATTAAGAAGTCATTCCATGTTTTCTATCTCTTTTCTTACTTTTGTTTTAGTCTATTAACAAGGACTTGTATTTTTCTAAAACAGTTATTCCATTCATCAATCTATACATCTTCCATGGCTATTCATTTCTCATCACTTTCCATTTGCTGTTTATCGTCCATGCGTAACTAACTCTCTCAAGGATCACGGGTGCGTTATCATCTAAATAAAGAACCGTAGAAGATTATTTCATCTTGTCAAATGTATTTTTAATCAAATGCTTATGTCCATCTAGCTAATCGATATAAGTAGTAATAATCAGACTGCTCGGGAGAGTAAATGATTGTGGAACTCAGTTGACAAGGCTAAGAAGTGTTACCTAGGGATAGGAATAACCATGGTACTTAACACTCTCCTATGCGTTATAGACATATAACGCATAGCAGCTGAAAATCAGGAGAAGAGTCACTGGTATGAAATAGATCTCACTATGCATTTCCGAATTTAAATGATAACCAACCTCAGCCCTGTTTCTTTTACCATTCATACAATTCAATTGGCTGCTTTTGCTGTGTCAGATACCTCTCCATCAACCCACATTAGCTTAGGTTTACTACTTTGTAGTTAGCTAAACATATCACTTCTCATCATCTTCTTTAAACGCATGACTCAAATAATCCAATTAATTATAGAATCTGCATAGTCCCTGTGTTCGACCTCGGACTCACCGAGAAAACCTCATTCTTTGCTTATTCTTAGGTGAAGAATAGGAAAACTTGACACATCAATAACGCATAGTATTAAGCATGTTGAACGCTAGTAAGCTTAATAAATAAACGTAACAAGTTTTTGACATTTTGGCATTTCACAACAAGTTTTTGACGCCGTTGCCGGGGATTTTTGTGTTGATTCATTTTTTTTGGATTATTTTTGTTGTAGGAATTCCTCAGTCAAAGGAGTATTGTGAGTTTCTCCTCTGCCAGAAGCTCCAAACAGTATCTGAGTGACGGGAGCAATCTAGAACTTGATATTGACCCTGAGATTGAGAGGACCTTCAGACGAAGAACAAGGCAGAATTAAAGAAGGACCAATCGTAGCTTGGACCCGACTCAAATGGCTAGTGACGAATTGTCTGCATAAGCTGGAGGATTAATGGACAAGACCTACATGCAAGCCAAAGATATTCTCGATAGAATTTCGAGAAATACTGATGAGTGGGTGGACGATGGGTATGGATCTCGCTCCACTGATAAAAGGTGAACGCAAGCTGGAATGCGTGAAACTAATGCTGCCACCAATCTCTCAGCTCAGATAGCAAACCTGACATCTTTGCTGAAGACTATAGCCTTGAATAATCAAGGTGGATCAGTTGTTGCGATGAACGAGATGAATGCAATGAATCCAACAACGTCTGTAAGTTGCGTGTAGTGTGGTGGGGGGCACTTGTATGACATGTGTCTTTACAACCTCCAGTTAGTCTGCTATGTTCAAAACAACTCTTACGGTAAGACATACAATTGGGTTGGAGGAACCACCCCAACTTTAGATGGGGTGGAAATCGGCAACAAACGCAAGGGGCTGAGTAGCAGCCACAGAAAGGTAGCCTTCCTAGTTTCAACCAAGGGAATCAAGGCAAGTATCATCAGCTTCAGAGAAATCTGCAAGTGCCTCTTACTCCCTATATAGTATATACCTTATTTTTAGATTATTTGTATATTTATGTTCCCTAAATATATCTTTCTCCTCTCTCCTCTCCCCCCCCCCTCCCCTCCCCTCTTTCTTACCGCATCATCCTCATCGTCTTCCATGGAATCCCTGTTACAAGAATATATAAATAAAAATGATGCGATGTTCCGGAGCCAAGCCACCACAATTAAGAACTTAGAAGTTCAAGTGGGTCAAATTGCAGGTGAGCTCAAGAATCGACCGCATGGAGCATTGCCAAGTACAACCAAAGTTCCAAGAGGGAACAGAAAACAATTCCTACTAAAACGTAAATCAGGGGACGCAAAGAAACTTGCAGCCTCTAAACGCTCCAACAATAGATCAACCAACGCAAAGTATTGACTCCAATCAACCACCATCTACCACATTATCGCAAGAGCAGGAGAATAGAGAGAGGAGAGAAAAAGCAACGCAGGCAGAACTTGCGTCGGTATATACAGATACCACTCTTCCTATGCGTCCACCATTCCCTCAACGCCTAAAGAAGAAAAATGATGAGGGGCAATTGAGAAAGTTCCTGGATATTTTCAAACAACTTTACATCAACATTCCATTGGTGGAAACCCTAGAGCAAATGCCAAGCTATGTAAAATTTCTCAAAGATATATTATCCAAGAAGAGAAGGCTCGGGGAGTTTGAGACAGTAGCATTAACATAAGAGTGCAGTGCGTCATTCAAAAAGAATATACCTGCAAAAATGAAGGATCCAGGAAGCCTTACATTACCATGTTCAATAGAGGGAATGGACGTAGGTCAAGCGCTATGCGACGTAGGAGCCAACATTAACTTAATGCCCTTTTCCATATTCAAGAAGCTGGGTATAGAGGAAGCAAGACCCACTACAGTCACATTACAACTCGCTGACCGCTCTATTAAACATCCTGAGGACAAAATAGAAGATGTCCTGGTGGAAGTGGATAAATTTATCTTCCCAGCTAACTTCATAATCCTGGACTATGAAGCCAACAGAGAGGTACCCATCATTTTGGGAAGACCTTTCTTAGCTACTAGATGCACCCTGATTGACGTCCAAGAAGGGGAATTGACGATCCGCGTGGGTGATCAATAGGTAAAATTTAATGTGTTTAACGCATTGAAATATCCTGATGACTTTCAATCTTGTCAGATGATCGAAGATATCACTTACAAGGAGGCAAGACCCATGGACGCATCATTGAAAGATGAGGAAATCCTCGAGGAAAATGAAGATGGTGAAGAGGAAGAAGTCAGTTCAATCTCTGATAAAAATTTTGAACAACTAAACCTGAGTAACCGATCAATTGTAAAGTCTAAGCCGTCGTCAGAAGAGCCACCAGTATTGGAGTTGAAAACCCTGCCGACGCATCTCAAGTACGCATACTTGGGGGAGGAGAGCATGTTGCCAGTCATTATCTCTGTGTTGAGCCCAGACTGTGAAAAGGCTTTGCTGCAGATATTGAAACATCATGTAAAGGCTATTGGATGGACTTTGGCAGACATCCGAGGAATTAGCCCTTTTTATTGCATGCATAAGATTCGGTTGGAAGAAGGGAAAGAAGACTCTATGGAGAGGCAACGCAGGCTTAACCCAGCCATGAAAGAGGTTGTGAAGAAGGAAATCATCAAATCATGATAGCACCGGAAGACCAGGAGAAGGCAACGTTCACCTGCCCATATGGCACCTTTGCTTTCAGACGCATGCCATTCAAATTATGTAACACATAAGGGTCGTTCTAGAGGTGTATGATGGCAATATTTTATAAATATTTGGAACAGTCAGTAGAGGTGTTCATGGACGACTTCTCGGTATTTGGGGAATCATATGATGAATGTCTGGCCAACCTAGAAAATGTTCTTAAGAGATGTGAAGACACAAAACCTGATCCTCAATTGGGAAAAATGTCATTTTATGGTCATTGAGGGCATTGTATTGGGACATAAAATCTCGAAGGTTGAATTGAAAGTTGATCAAGCTAAGATAGATGTGATAGCCAAGTTGCCAGCCCCTACAAGTGTTAAAACATTGCGAAGCTTCTTGGGTCATGCGGGTTTCTATAGAAGATTCATCCGAGGCTTTTCACAAATTGCAAAACCACTGAGTGTGTTGCTGGAAGCTAACAAGGATTATAATTTTGATGACGCATGTCAGCATGTGTTTGAGTCACTGAGGCAAGCATTGACCTCAGCCCCAATTTTAGTTGAACCGGATTGGTCTCTCCAATTAGAGTTGATGTGCGACGCAAGCAACTATGCAGTGGGAGCAGTACTAGGGCAGAGAAAGGATAAAGTAATGCACCCAATTTTCTACGCCAGCAAGACTTGAAATGATGCTCAAGAGAACTACACAACTACTGAGAAAGAGATGTTAGCCATAGTCTTTACGGTTGACAAATTTAGGGCCTATTTGGTGGGATCAAATGTAACTGTCTATACTGGTCACTCTACGATCAAATATCTGATGGCTAAAATGGATGCCAAGCCAAGACTCATTCGATGGATCTTGTTACTTCAGGAATTCTACATTGAGATCAAGGACAGAAAAGGGACCAAGAACCAGGTTGCGGACCACCTATTTCGGTTGGAAAACAAAGAAGTCCAGGAGAGTTGGAGTAATATTAAGGAAAGATTCCCAGACGAGCAAATTATGAACACAGAGTATTGGGAACCTTGGTACGTGGACATAGTTAACTACTTGGTCAGTAATCAATGGCCAGAAGAATTCAATGCTCAACAAAGGAAGAGGCTCTGACACGAAAGTAAATTTTATTGCTGGGATGAGCCATATCTATACAGACTTGGCCTAGACCATATCCTGTGTCAATCCATCCCAGAGTATGAAACGCATAGCATTTTGACAAGCTGTCATGAAGCCCCTTATGAAGGACATTTCGGGGGGCAGAGAACAATTGCAAAGGTGCTGCAAAGTGGCTACTTCTGGCCAACATTATTTAAGGACGCATGGGCATACGCAGTAGCTTGCAATCGTTGTCAAAGGATAGGTAATATTTCCAACAAAAGCGAGATGCCTTTGAACTTAATTCTTAAAGTTGAATTGTTTGATGTATGGAGAATCGACTTTATGGGACCCTTCTCTTCCTCTTGCTGTAATCAGTATATACTTGTGGCGGTCGACTACGTGTCTAAATAAGTAGAAGCTGTAGCTTGTGCAAAGAATGATGCAAACACGGTGTCCAAGTTCTTAAAGAAACAAATATTTTCAAGATTCAGGACACCAAAGGCTATAACTAGTGATGAAGGTACACATTTCATAAATCGCATCGTCACTAATTTATTAACAAAATTTAATGTTTCGCACAGAGTTGCAACAGCTTATCATCCGCATACCAGTGGCCAAACCGAAATAACAAATTGGGAGATCAAATCTATCCACGAAAAAGTCGTAAGTACTTCGAGGAAAGATTGGACAGAGAGACTAGATGAAGCTCTCTGGGCTTATAGAACTGCGTCCAAGATGCCCATTGGCATGTCACCCTATGCGTTGGTGTTTGGAAAAGCATGTCATCTCCCGTTAGAATTAGAACACAAGGCTATGTGGGTAATGAAAAAGCTCAACTTAAACCAGGACGCGGCAGGTGAAGCAAGAAAGCTTCAACTAAATGAACTGACAGAGTGGAGATTATCAGCTTACGAAAACGCAAAGCTATACAAAGAAAGAACCAATGGCACGACAGCAATATCAGTAAGAAAACACTTTACGTTGGCCAAAGATCCTATTATTTAACTCTAGGTTGCGTTTGTTTCCAGGTAAGCTGAAATCTCGTTGGTCTGGGCCTTTTATAATCAAGGAGGTGTTTTCGCATGGTGCTGTCGAGATAACAAATAAAGACGGAACCCGCTCCTTCAAGGTCAATGGGCAAAGGGTACTACCTTACCGCATTGGAGAACTTGAATGTGATAAAGTCTCCATTGATCTATGCAAGCATAACAACTGAGCTTGTGTTGGAAGGTCTTGCCTTGTTAAACGCCTATTTTTCCAGGGACGCTTTCTTTTACTCTTGCTTTCTTTCTTTTATTCGTACTTTGTTTTTAGTATTTATTTTTTCTTTCTTTGAATTCAGTTTTAGGAGTAGTGTAATCAAATAAGCATGAAATTATGCATCGACCTTGAATGCAAATTATTGATTTCACCGCATACTCTGTCATTCATGCCTGTATTCATCGATAAACAATCTCTGTGTTTATCAAGTTAAGTTTAAGGGTGTGGTTAGAGCTATATCTTCTTCAAACGCATAATACTTAACTTCCAACGCATACTTTGAGCTGAAAACTCTGCATTCATCAATCATGCATTGATTGTATGCGTTCATCAGTCATACTTTGTAATTTCTTCGCCGCATCGAATGTCTATTTACCTTGTTTTAATTTCATTCCGAGTACATTTAATTATTTCCAACTTTTATCTTTGAGTTGAAAAATTAGTCACTATGATGATAATCATGCTTACACTTTTTGTACAATCTTAAGTTAGATTACTTTCAATGCTTCTGCATACTATTCCTTAGAAACGCAAACCTACTTTGCATGCATGCAAGCTGCCAATTCAAACCTCTTTTACAAAAATTTTCAACATAATCTTTGTTTACAATTTAAGCAATGAGGACCTTGCTACTCTCAAGTTTTGGGGTGGAAGAGGTTTGAACTGTCAAAGATAAAAATATGAGAAACTTATTTCTTAAAAAAATAAAATAAAAGAAAAGAAAATAATTAATTTTTAAACGCAAAACTCCGCTGACAAAACTAATATAATTATCTTGTTAAGAGTTTAGCTGAAAACGACACCTGCTCGTAGTTGGCCGCCTTCATGTACCCCATAGTTGGTGTGTCAAAACGAAGGTGGGTAACCGTAATCAGCGACGCATAGATAAATAACAAACTCCAATGTCAAGTGAGAAAATCGATCTTAGATAAGAGTTCAGTCGAGAAGGGCACTTGCTCGTAGTTGGTTGCCTCCATGCACCTCATAGTTGGTATATTAGAACAAAGGTGGGTAACCCTACTCAACGCATTTTAATCTAATATATAAAAATAAAACAAATGAAAGAAAAAGAAACTTTATATCTTCATCTTTTCAGACTCAGTGTTACAAGAAGAAACAAAAATTTTGTGACCAATGAGTAAAGAAGATTGAAAAGAAAGCTTATCGCATACAAATTAGACCCGTTTCTAAGAAAAGAATATAGAGGTAGAAAAGTAATGTAACTAACGGGTAGTTGATTGAGTATAGCATTCTGAGAGACTAGTTAATGCGTCGAGAAAATTTTAGGGCTGATTGAAGTTTCTTAGATAGAAGTTATGCTTGAGGACAAGCATTTTTCTAAGTTTAGGGGTGTGATAACTTGTAGAAATACAAGTTATTATTATCTCTCTCTTAGAAAAATAGAGTTTAAATAGAGAATCATGCAGTAGTTTGACTTAAATTCTATTGATAAATCTTCCTATGCGTTCTACTCTTGTAAATTGATGAAGATAATGGTTTTGAAGCTTTTTAAGCCTAAAACGCATGCTTTGACGCAGGAACTCAAGCAACCCGTAGATGCGTTGGCAACCCTTAAATGCAAGTTGATGCTTTAGTAACCCATGGACGTGTTGGCATAATTGAACGTATGAACCCAAGTTATCCGTGGACACATATCAACAAGGCAGTGGAAAATCAAACAAGAATCTTAAGAGATTGTTGGGAGATTGATATGCTTGATATGCAGTGAAAGTGGTGGATCGAAATTAAACCGGAAATCAGGCGATTAGGCGAGATGGACACAAGGCAGAAATTCAACCTCCAATCATGCAGATTTGCCAGCAATTGCAACACAACATCTATAAAAGGGCAAACCTGAAGATGAAAATGTTGTTGAACCTCTCGGAAGAATTCCTAAATGACAATAGAGTTCTCTCCAGATGACAACCGGAGACAAATAGCTCGGAAGAAAAGAGTCTTCCCTCCACCTGACCACTTCACAGCAGAATTCACACTACCATCCCAGCGAGCTCAAGACATTGAGAAGCCATTCCATGCTTTCTATCTCTTTTCTTACTTTTGTTTTAGTCTATTAGCAAGGAATTGTATTTTCTAAAACAATTATTCCGTTCATCAATCTATACATCTTCCATGGCTATTCATTTCTCATAACTTTCCATTTGTTGTTTATTATCCATGAGTAACTAACTCTCTCAAGGATCACGGGTTGCGTTATCATCTAAATAAAGAATCGTAGAAGACTATTTCATTCTCAAATGTATTTTTAATCAAATGCTTATGTGCATCTAGCTAATCGATATAAATAGTAATAATCAGACTGCTCGGGAGAGTAAGTGATGTGGAACTCAGTTGATAAGGCTAAGAAGTGTTACCTAGGGATAGGAATAACCTTGGTACTTAACACTCTCCTATGCGTTATAGACATAACGCATAGCAGCTGACAACCGAGAGAAAAGTCGCTGGTATCAAATAGATGTCACTATACGTTTTCAAATTTAGATGATAACGAACCCCAATCCTGTTTCTTTTACCATTCATACAATTCAATTCGCTGCTTTTGCTGTGTCGCATACCTCTCCATCAACCCACATTAGCTTAGGTTTGCTGCTTTGTAGTTAGCTAAACGCATCACTTCTCATTAGCTCCTTTAAACGCATGACTCAAATAATCCAATTAACTATATAATCTGCATAGTCTCTTTGTTCGACCTAGGACTCACCGAGAAAACCTCATTCTTTGCTTATATTTAGGTGAAGAATAGGAAAACTTGACAGATTAGTAACGCATAGTATTAAGCATGTTGAACGCATGGTAAGCTTAATAAATAAACACAACAAATTTTTGGCACTTTAACATTTCACAATATCTGTATTTACCAAACTAAGAAAATTCCTTTTCATTCTTGATGAAACAACATTGCGAATTTTTTCATCACTTTTCACCTTACATGTTTTGCCTGAGATTGATGTGGGAGATTGCTTTTGGCTTCTTGTTGTGGTCATGCTTAATCTCTCAAAAGTAGTAGCCTGCATGATTGGAGTCGGACACAGATTATACCTTATTCGAGGTTGTACTTCGCCTTTGAAAAGCTAAAATTCTGGAAGAGCCAGAAGTTGAGTGCTAATTTTTATTCTCAACTATAGGCGCACTTAGCTGATAACTTGTAGAAATACAAGTTATTATAGTCATTATTTGATTTAATTAGAGTAACTTTAGAGTTAAACGTATGATTTTGGTAGTTGAATGATGAAAAATGTATCACCATGCGTTGGCACTACTTACAAAAGAAAATGCCTGAAAAACGATGAGCTTTTCTGTTCCTAACGCAGGGTTAGGAAGAAAAGAAGTGCAAACAACCAAGTACGAAGTGACAAAGCTGTTGCGAGAACAAGTGGAAAACCATGCGTCGAGCCTATGCGTTGAGATCATGCGTCGATGAAGAAACAGACGCATGCTCAAACAGCTGTCATGTCATTATGAAAAAGAGCAACAACCTATCAGATCATGGCAGAACAAATAGGCTGACAAATCTGAAAAGTCTGCACCGTGGCTGAAATTTAATGCAAAGGTGTCAGGTCATCATGATATCAACCTTTTGACGCCTATAAATAGCCCAAAAGCTTCTCCGAGAAAAAGGAGGAGAGAAAGAGAGACCAGTTCAAGAGGCGAAAGCTCTACACTATTTCTCCCTCACCATAACCAGCCACCATTTCGAGCTCTTCTGAGGGAAGGATTCTGAGCACCTTCAGAGTCGTCTCCCAGTGAGTGAGAACCTTCACCCTATGGAATCTATGTATCAGATAGCAACCATCTCAAGCCTCCATGAAGCAAGACGTTGCCAGTGGCGGCTTGACACCCTTCATTTCTGTTTATTCCCATTTCTCTCCTTCTTGCTTATATTTTGTTAATGACATTCGAGAGAATGACTTATTTTCTTAATATAAGTTTAATTGACTATTATCTTCCATCTATTTCCGTATTAAACACCTTACACCATGTTTGAATGCTAAATGAGTTTGATGTTAAAAGTTAGTTTTTCTTGAGCAATCCTGAGTATATTACATCTTGATTAATGCATATCTTTAGCTTGGATAACTTTGTCTAACAAACACAAGTAGTAAGCATGACTGTCGAGCTTGAGAGAGTGGATAGTTAATCTTTAGCGTTTATTAAGACTAGATAAGCAGAGATGTAGTTCATCTTTTGCCAATGCAAACTTACCATGCATCTTAGAGATAAGATTAATGTGGCGTCAAAACATCGAGAGATGGATTCACAAACGTAGTTTGTAGGTATTTAATTGTACTTAGAAGGTTTAGGTAACAACTAGCTCTTGCGTTAACTCTACTCCTATCACATGGTTCCATTCATTCTCAACGTATGTTATCTGACACTAAATGACATATGACTAACCATCGCCGCATCCACCTCATTATTAGTAGTAGGAAACTCTTCATTCTTTATGTATAGTTTGACACATACAACCAACAAATGCACATATTACATGTATAGATCACCGCATAGTCAGGCATATAATCTCACGCCTAGTTATTACAAATCCCTGCGTTCGACCCTGGACTCACCAGGAAACCTATAAATACTTATACTTGGGTCTTTATAGGAAAACTTGCTTAATCATGATCACATTTAGAGTAATTCTCGATGCATCCTTGTACGGAAATGTTAAAAATCTATTTTTGTGCAACAAGTTAAGAAACTCAATTCAATTTAATTAAGAAATTCATCTCGAACAAGGTTTTGGCACCGTTGCCGGGGACTTGAATTAATAATTTAGGTTTTGATATTATTTGTTGATTTATCCAAAAATCTTTATCTTCGGCCATATTGAGCATTTTGCCGAAGACGTATCTGACAGTTTATGAGCAAGGAAGAAAAGCCTTGTTCATTTCTAACCGTGAGATCGAGAGAACCTTTCAGAAAAGAAACAACTCAACAAAGGCGGCGACAACTTTGCAAAGAGAAGTAATTGAAAAATCAAGCCAACCAGCCTTTGAGAGCCAACAATTGGGCTAACATCAGGCGACGAAGTAATGAATGATGCGTTAGCCTAAAAATTTTCACAAATTGAACGTTGTGGCAGCAATCTCAAATTTTCGGAGAATTTTTTTTTTTTTTACAAGATTTGGAATGCCGAGTGCCCTGATCAGTGCCATAGGTAATCTATGAACAAGATGTTCTAGTGTTTTTTTTTTTTAGATCCAGGGAATTTTTTTTTTTCCATGGTGCCGCAGAGCTGATGAATGAAGACGACACCAACGCATCCAAAGTTAATGGTCAACGCGTAAAGCCATATTTTCGAGACTGTGTTGAACGAGAGTAACCGTTGACTTGGAAAAGATAGAATGAGGAAAAGATAGGCGCACCCTGCGTTGACAACAAACACTTATATCCTAGGGACGCATCCTAACTTTTGTACCTTTCTTTCCGCATTGTTTCATTTCTCCCTTTCTTCTTGTCATTTTATTTGATTTGATTTTATTTTTATCTTTAATTTATTTTTAATTCATTTTGATTTATTTTATTTTATTTTATTCTTTTTATTTGCGTTGAAAAATTTTGTTTGGTGCTATCTATTATCTTGCGTTGAGTGAAACTGAACTCTCAATTTCAAGGCGTCGACATCTAAAACGATGCGATACGATTAGCTCGACGCCTAGAGGGAAATCTGAAGCGATTCTGTCAAATCGCTTAGATCAAGAATTTGAAAAGGCTGACGGCGCTTAAGTCGGCTGAGATCGATGGATGTCAGACCATTTAATGCGGCTATGATGTCATGCATCGAGCCGATCACCCACGCGCTCAGCCTAAACCCTTTATAAAACCCTCTTCACCCCTTTTCTAGGTTAGGCTTCCATATCTCTCCAAGTTTCCAGATTACCGGCGCGATTTCCGGCTTATTCGAAAATTCTTCTGATTCCCACCCACTTTTCTCTTTTCACCAATACCATTCCCATGGCTTCCCAACAACCCACTTCCTCCAAAGGCCCTAAACCTATGGCCTCATCCTCGATGTAGGGTAGTCGGAATCTGTCCACTACCTCCACCACACCTGAACCCCTCGCCATTGTTCGCCCCAACAGTCCTGAGTTGGAAGCGACCTGATCCCCATCTCCGCCATGCTCCACGGACCTGTCTGAAGCTCAAAAGGTGGGAAGGAATAACGAATCCATCGTCAGCGAAAGCGGCAGAAAAGTCTAAAAAGCTGAAAGATGACATCCAAAAGATGAAAGCAAGGACGGAGTCGTTTCTCGCTGCAAAGAAGAAAAGAAAAGAGGAAATTGCGGCTGGCAAACAAGCTGTTGAAAAGGCAGCCAGAAAAGTCGAGTTTCTCCATTGCATAGCAGAGATTGCGACGGAATTAGAAGTAAAGTTGGAAGTAAGTGATGCGAAGAGGGCACCCAAAGCTGAACGCATCAAGAAAAATATAAAAAAAATAAGGGAGGAGAAGAAGAAAGAAAAAGAGGTAGCAATCACCAAAGAGAAGCTACCGGAGAAAAAGAAGAAGACAGGGGTGACTAAGGCACCTGGAGTTGTTATAAGGGACGTGGACGCAGGCAGAGCAAGGAGAACGCCTGCTAGTCCCATCAATAGGAATGAGAAGGGCAAAGGAAAACTGGTTGAGGAACCAACAAAGGAGGCGGCGAAGAGCCAAAAGAAACAATTCAGTGGGCTCTACACTAAAGTGGGATTTTTCCCAGAGCCAATTGAGCTGCCCGCCTTCATCATACAAGGAGTCGACGCATTGGGTTGGAGGCAATTTTGTGAAAGTGGCCAAGTCATCCAACCCACCGCTGTAGAAGCATTTTACGAAGGAACAATTCACCGCAGGGCACACTTAGTCAAAGTTGAAGATGAGGTGATTTCCTTCGAGCCTCAAGAGATCAACGCGTTGTTTGAGCTTTCCAACATCGTGGCAGCGGAAGGTAATAGAATAATGTCGACGCCTACAGAAGCCGAAATGAATGACGCCCTCACAATCATCGCCAAACCGGGGTCAGAGTGGAACACTTCCCCAAAGGGTATTCAGTCATTGGCGTCTAACTGCTTGATTGCTGAGGCCAACCTGTGGCTTTATTTCATCAAGCGGTCACTGCTCCAAATAATGCATGACACCTCAATTTCAAGGGACCGTGCCATGGTCATTTATTGCATCATGCAGGGAATTCAGCTGGATGTGGGATGCATCATTGCCCCACAGATTCGGGGGCTATTTTTCAAGCCAAGAGGCCAGCTATTCTTCCCCTTTCTTGTGACAAGACTGTGAGCCAACACACAATTCATGGAGGATACGCCAGTCAAAACAGTGCATAGAGTCCTTTCAGCACAAAGTCTGAGACGGATATTGAAGGACTCACCGCATCTTCTTGACGCGGCCAACCCAAAGAAGAGGCCGCCAATGTCACAAGAACCATCATCCCCCCAACCTCAACCCAAGAAGAGGAAACCGGTCAAGAAGAATTTTGAGATTCAGGCGTCGAGCTCACAACCTAGTGAAGCCGAAGAAAATGTTCAGCTCAACGCCTATACCCAAGCTTTGACCATTTATACTCCTCCCATCGACCCAATCACTAAGGAGCCCTCTTCACCACCAACTTCCCCTTCTCCTTCACCTAAAATCCAAAAAGAGCCACTCCACCTCCCAACCACCCAATGCGGCCTTCCAACGCCTCTTCAACTTCCTATGGCAGCTTAAACGAAGAGACGAAGGAAGTGTCGCCGTCTTCTTCGCCCCATCTGGAATTAACCCTCTCCCCGCCTCAATCATCCACCTTTCGAGAGGCAACTCCACCGCCACCACCTCGCCATGAACCTCAATTCTCATCGCCTCGCCATGAACCTCAATTTTCCAATCTTCTAACTCCACCGACTACCGAACCTTCTGCCTGTCCAATATCTCAACCGCAGGCAGAAGCAACTACCAGCATGCATCATCAAGAGGAACCATATCACTTGCGGCACGCCTCTACTCCGCTGCCGTTTGTTGATTTAAATTTGGATGATTTGCTGCGGTACTTGGATGATGGGATCCTTCACCCCATCATGGGAGACCTGGATGAAATTCGGCGCAAGGAGATGGAAAGTCTCTAGCAGCAAGAAGAGTTGGCTCAACAAGTTTCACAATTAGGTCAACAAGTGACTCAGATGGCGCAGCAACAATTGGAGCTTCGGAGTTTTGTTCAACGCCAAGCTCAGCGACAAGATGAACAATTCAGCACTTTGATGAATTATATCTATGAAGTGTTCGTCCAACACATCCCAGCACCAGTTATTCCTCCTTCCCTTCAGCAACCCCTTCAGTTCAACGATCCAAATCCTCCCCCTGCAGACAACAATGACAACGCCCCGGGGAGAACTTAAATTTGGGGGTGTTCTTTTGGTTTATTTTTCCCCTTCTTTTCTTACGTGTATTCCTTTGAATTTTTTGTAATTAGTACAACGCATAGTACATTTGCATCAATGCCATATCTTCATGAATCTTGTTGTTCTCTTGAGTTTGTACTTTTAACTATTTATTGCTTTATTATTCTCTCTGCCTTGTTTTTGTTTATGCGTTCAACCTCCATGATGAAATTTATGCTCTTCACCTGTAGACTTATTGAAATAAGAGGATTGGCTCACAAGCCTTAGGATATTACACTTGGTAAATTACTTCTAAGAGTTAGTATGCGTTGCAAGCTTTGCCTCAAACCTCTTGTACAAATTTTTTCTAAGGCCATCTCTTAACTCGATTTCAGCAATGAGGACCTTGCTGCCCTTAAATTTGGGGGTATGAAAGGTTTGAGCCATGTGTTCAGAATACTAAAATAAATAAATAAATAAATAAATATATATATATATATATATATTAATATTAATATATTTCTTTGGACAAACAACTCCGATGACAACACATAAAATTAGCCTGTTAAGAGTTGAGTTGAGAATGGCTCTTTAACACCCCATAATCAAAGGTGAGAGTCCAAGATCAGCGCAAAGTAAATAAACGGTACCACTGTCGACGCAACCAAAAAGGAACGCGATAAGTGCCTAGTTGTGAAAGGGTATTTGCTCGATGTTGGCTGCCTCCATGCACCCCATCGTTAGTATGTCAAAACGAAGGTAGATAGCCTGGATCAACGCAAGTCCACTAATTAAAAAAAAAAAAAAAACTTTTTTTTGAAACTGTATGAATGAATGAAATCCAAGGCACATTACTAAAATGAGAACATCAGATTGGCTGGAAATGAGTATGAGTATTTTTTGAGGAATAAGCTTGCTGCATCTAAAAATTAGAAGTACTTCCAAAGTGTCTATTGAAAAAGAACTTGGTATGGTTATCTGATTGTTGATATAATAAAGGATTGGAAGGCATGTTGAGAGGGTGCGCTTTTACTTAGACGGGCTGTAGAATTTAATAAATCTTCAAATAAATGTTCGAGGACAAACATTAACTCAAATTCGAGGTTGTACTTCGCCTTTAAAAAGCTAAAATTCTAGAAGAGCCAGAAGTTAAGTGCTAATTTTTATTCTCAACTATAGGCGTACTTAGCCTTCGAAAAACCAATGAGTGTGCCATTGAAGGAGTAATGCGATTAAAGGCAGAAGTCCTCTGACCCTTGCTTCTCTTGTCCTTTTTGGAATCATTGCTCTCTTCCATAATAATGTGACACGTACCTGAAACTTATATTTAGGTCCGATTCTTGAACTAGGAATAGCATATTCTTCTTTTTTTACACTTCTTTTAAGTAGGGAAAAGTTCGAGCCTTTCATCAAATATTCATAGACTTTTGAACTCAGTATGAGTCGTAAAATCACAACTTGCCTTTGTTAGCAACTTATATGCTTTTGGATTGAACCCATCTTTTGTTCATTTTTCTAGAAGGATTGCTTTCACCTTTTCTTTCTTACTCTTTTTGACTTCTCCTTTATACATCTTTGTAAGCGGTATGGTGATGTTTTCCTTCAAAATCTCAAATGGTGATCATTAAACTTTTGGAGCATTCTACAAATGGTGATTCGCCTTTCTTGAGGTTTTAAGACCTTTTCTTGTGGGATTATCATCTTTTTGTTCTTTGACACCTCAGACTTGACTTGGGTGGTTGATTCATCATTCACTCGTTCGCTAAAAGCATTTAATCCACTCAACTTCTTTGTTGTGATCACTTCGTTGCTCGGGCTTATAAGTGCCTCCGACCACGAGAACTTCGATTGATATAACTTCAAATTATCACGTTGCATCCGGAAATGAGATTCGACCTCCGAGAATGGCTTGGTGTCGACGTCAACCTTTTCTGATGTCTTATTGATAGAATTTAAAACACTAATGAAGCATGGAGGTTACTACTCCGTTTTTATGAATCCAAGGACGCCCTAACAATAGCCAGTATGTGGTTCTTGAATCAATCACATGAAAAAGGGTGTTCACTTTCAAATCCCTATCCTTGTTGTCCTCCCTGATTAAAGTCTTGAATCACCATCTTACTATTTGATAACTCATCCATCGAAATGCCTAGTTGGTTCATAGTTGACTTCGACATTATGTTGACAGCTGAACCACCATCAATGAGGATTCAACTAAGTTTTCGCTCTTGAACATATACTAATACAAATAAAGGTCTATTATGAAGTTTTGATCCAAGTAACAAATCTTCATCATCGAACAATATCGATATACAACATGAATCACATGTAATTGCTTGAGAAGCAGAAGTAGTTCAGACACCGTCATCTTTTAATATGTCGATAAATGTGTTGTTGGTCTCCCACGGTAGTGACAACAAATCATTTATGCTAAAAGCAGGTAGTTCCTCCAACTTGACCGTTGCTTCTACATGATTTGAAGGAATGCTATCATCTTCTGACGTACTGACGACATGACACGAAACAGTATCAACTAGAAAGTTTTTTGGAAAGAAGTCTTTGCTGGTTGTTGAGGTCGAGGAAGCTCTTTACTTTCTTTAATTATTGGTCAAAGCCTCTTTGTATTCTTCTTTGTTTTTCTTCTTTGAGACCTACTTGCCCTTTTACAATCTTGGTACGATCGAGATTCTTTTTTAACAAAGTTTTGTTTATGCTTCTTTTGATGAGTTACTGATGTGCATCCTCCATTTGCGTCTTTCACTTGCTCTTCTTTTTCTTGGGAGTCAACTTTCTGGAGGTCGATCTGTTGTGAAGCCTCTAATGAAGAATATATAATGACAGGCTCCACAGATCCAAATTGGATTAAACATCTTGTTGCAGATAGTCGAATATCAGGATGAATCATTATTGTGCGTGATTTATTTGCGCCACATCGTCGAGGTCCAGCTCAATCTTTTTCTCTTTAGCTAACTTCAAAATAAACTTTTTCAATATAGAACACATTTCCACTTGATGGTTAACAACTCGATGATATTTGCAGTAATTTGGATCATTTACTCTCCCCATTTTTGCAGGTTGTTCTCATTCAGGAAGTTTGATGAGCTGTTTCTCCAGTAGTTGCTTCAACATATCAGGCAGATTAGAGTCTAGAAAAGGGTAGACTTTTTTTTTGTCTCTCTTTCAACATCGTGTGTCGTTTCTCGCCTCCATCTTGACCTTTCTCAACCTTTTTCTCTTTAGAGAAACTTTAAAGGGGTCATATTGACGATCATAGCTTCTTTAGCAAAATCCTTTGATACCTTTCTGGATGCTCTTTACATCTTTCTCTTCTTTTTTTACCTCTAGGATCAATAGTTCGTTGCTTCCTCTATTAGCAATGCTTAGCTTCATATCATGAGCTCGTGATGCTAACTCTTCAAAGGTGCGGGGTTTTATACCCTGCAGGATATACAAAAGTTCTCAGTGCATCCCTTGAGTGAACATTTCCACTACTGATAGTGCAGTCAATCTATCTTTGCAATCAAGGCTTGCTCTCCAACGATTAATGTAGTTAATGTCTGGCTTGTCTTTTCGTTGTTCGGTGGCGGTAAGCTCTATCATGCTGATGATACGCCTAGTGCTGTAAAATCGGTTGAGGAATTCTCTTTTAAGGTGCTCCCAACTATCAATAGTTTTAGATTCAAGGTCAGTGTACCAGTCGAAGGCATTCCCCTTCAAAGTTCAAACAAACTGTTTGACCATCAAATCTCAGCATTTTCACATGTTTTGATGAAATGAGCAACATGTTGCTTTTAGTTGCCCTTACCATCAAACTATTGGAACTTAGGTGGCTGGTACCCATTTGGCATTCTTAGGTCTTTAATCCTCTTTGTACATGACTTGGAATACAAGACAGAAGTCTGAGTAGGTCCACCATATTGTGCCTTGATGGAGTTTTCAATCATCTCTTGCAATTGCTGAACAGATAATGAAGCAATTGAAGTTGAATTTTGTGGTTGACTTTCTTGCAGAACAGTCTTCTCTTTGTCATTATTCTTGACTACAGGTGTATGACTTGATTCAGCTGCGTCACAACTCTCAATATGATTCTTGAGAGATGCAATTTCATAATCCCTTTCTTCGACTACCTTCATCAACATGTTAACTTTCTTTTCAAGTTTAGTCATCCTTTCTCCACTTGTTCCCTCATGGACCATCATTACTGAAATTATATTTGGGTGAAGCCTCATCACTTGATTATTCAGAAGGTGAAGTATGTTTGTCAAGTGCAGAACTTTTCCTATCACAACTCCACCTTTTGGTTGTTTTAATAGTTGTTCCTAGATATTCTTCAGAATCTTGGAGGGTGGCAACTATTCAAATTGTTGAATTTTCTTAGAGTGACTTCGAGTAATTGGCCTTACGTAAACATCGCTTGAAGTTTTGGAAGCCTTGCCTTTGGATTCCATGCTTTCTTTATATAGATCTTGTAGGAGAGAAAGAGATGAAAGGTCAAGATGATCTCATTGAGTCTGCCAATCTGTTTGACAAGATTTTGGAAGAAATTTGATTTGTTAAATTTGAATTTCGTATTTGTATTAATTTCAGTATTTTTTAGTACAATCTCTTGTATTTAATCTTTTGATTCTTTCTCTCGAAAAGTTATAAGAAATTTAAGTCTTCAAGAGTTTTAGCCTCTTAAGTCTTCGATTTTCAGGTTTTTAAAATTTTAGAGCTTGAAACTTTGTGTTCAGTTATTTGGAACTTATGAGCTTCAATCTTCAGAACTTGTAAGCTTGGGAGCTTCTGTCTTCAGATCTTGAGCACTTTGGTCTTCAATTCTTTAGAACTTCAATTTCCAGACCTTCAGTACTTTAGGTGGGCTTGGGCCCATTTGCTTTTGGGCCTAGGCCCAACTACTTTTTGGGTTTGGACGAAAGTTGGGTTTGGGCCTAGTCTTTTCTTCGACTCAAAATTTTCACTATCGGCTTGCATTAGGTCGGATTTTGGACCCGAGCAACTTTAATTACTCAACCCGACCCAAATTTATGATTTTAAGCCCAATCGAGCCTCTGACCAAATTTATTGATCATAGTCCACTGCCGTTGAAGTTGATAAGCCCATTATTGTGATCAAATGACATCTTTAATTAGCCATTTGTTTGTCTCCAAACTTTCGCTTTGGGCCAAATAATACTCAATTGGCCCAAAATCCAATAGAACAGACTTTGGTTGTGATGACATGGCACCTTGTGATTGGTCGAAATTTGTTCTCCAACAATGTAAAAAGTTGATTTTTCAATGTAAATATTTCTTGGTGTTTATGATTTTTTAAAAAATTATCCATCGTAACTTATCAAAAGTTTTATCAATATTTTCATAAAATTGCGACCTCGACGTTTTTGTTTACATCGACATTTTAAACTTTTGATTTTTGAATCAAATACATAAAATTCACAAGCCTGTGATCCAATTCAAATTCCCCCACCATTTCATATTTTAGTTGATTTTGATAGATTATTTTTTGGTTATCCGATTTTTGAACCACCATGAAAGATTGTCAAGAAAACAACATAACAAGATTTTTTTTTCCCTTTATCCTTGTTCCATTCTTATCAAGAAACCGTAAGTTTGAATTAATTAAATGTCAAGAGGGAATAAATTTTAGAAAATTTTAATCCATATAACTCTGAAACTTATCAAAGGAGGCTAGCCTAGTTGGCCTTTCTATAAATGTTCGTACACTATGATATTTGTTTTATAGAAAAACTGAAAAAGATAATAAAAAATGGAAAAGGTTTTGATGTATATTGGCCACTCCACTTTATATATTCTTCCTTACAAAAAGGTGAAAGAATTTGACCTTGGCCACTAAGTGATTATAATGGACAAATAATATATAATATATATTTTTAGTTGCTTGATCAATATTTAATTAAAGGAAGGCCTAACACAATTGTCGAATCCAACATTTGCAATTGTTTCCATTTGATACTTCTATTGCTATTCTATATTTTGATTGGGCTTCATTCAAAATACAAAAGATTTTCCTACCAAAACAGTTTAATTTAGAATCTAATTTTAATTTATATTAATGTTTGCATGGTGAGAATCCATCTACTGTAGTGTTTTAAAACAAAACAAAGAAAAGATCATAAAGCATCCACATCTAACTTTCACTAAAGTGGTGTTTGTCTATTTGACAAAATAAATCTTTCCATAGTATTAAAAAAAAAAAAAAAGTATTGGTTGAGAATGTATAAATTCGTCTTTCTACGCCAAGACTTAATTTAGAATTTTAGTATTTTTTAAAATAACTAAAAAAAGGGAAATAAAAAATTTCTTGCTCACAGCCCATTTTAGATTGTACTAGTACCAAACACGTGCAATACACACAAAATATAATTTCTTTAATAGTATTTTAAAGTATGAAAATAATGTATTATATTCTCTAAGAGTTTCACATGTAAATTATATTTTCTTAGTAATTTTTTAAAATTATTTGTTCGTGAAAAGAAAAAGAGTTCTCAATTATACATGATTAAATTGATAGCTCAATAATGGTTATTATAAATACATTAAATTTTCATTTAAAAAATACATTAAATTATTTTAAATAAGGTGTATCAAATTACTGTATTCAACTCAAAATTGTTTGGTATATTTGTTTACAAATGATGTATAATATATAAAAAAAATTATACATTCAAATTTAATTAACATGGTTTTTTTATATATATGTAAAATTTGATCGACCAATATATAGTGCACTATAAATATTTGATATATATAATTGAAGTTTAAAATATATTTAATTTAATACTGAATTTGAAAATGAAACAAAAAAAAAAACTTAACTCACAAACATAACTAATTTATAGAAATATTTACTTATATTTTCTTTTATTGTTAAACCGTATTATTTTTCGTTACTATTCTTTTGTTATGCATATATTAAACTCCTTGGAAATAAAAAATGATAATAATTATTATAATACAATAATAATCTATTACCACTCAATTTTTATTATTTAAATCTATCTTTTGTTGGAACATACACTATGTCATATATGAATATGCGTGAATCTAAAATTTGCCACAATACATTTTATTTTATTTTAATTTATGAAATAAAAATGGAAACCATTGAACTTGAACGCAATACATTTATTAAGATTTAACCCATTATTTAATTAAATATTTAAAATGCAACACAATTTGCTCGATCTTTATTTCCTTATATGAATACAATAGTTGTTTAAGAAACAATGAACTGATTACAATTACTTCACAATTGTTTCATTTTCCTTTTTCAAAACATCTATATCATATTATTATTTTTTGTTTTTTAAAAATGAATAAAAGTGTAAATCCAATACATTACAATTTGGTTTAATAAAGTATCATTTATTTAATTTAACGCAAACAAATTTCCTCTAATTTCAAATTTAAAATTTATAGGATTTTGATATATATATATATACACACACATATATATTTCCCCTTTTATGGTTGGTAGAAGCCATTTTAAAGTTAAAATTATATAATGATAAACAGAAATATATATATATATATATATATATATATATATATATATATATATATATATATATAAAATTTGTAAGTAATTAAATCAAAGAAATATTATTATTTGTTTACACGTTTCTAAAACACTCAAAAATATAACAAAAATTCGAAGAGTCCAAAAGGAATATGACAATAAAGAAAGATTAATTTATTAATAATATAATAATTGAACATGAAAAAGAAATGCAAAGATTATCTCTCTAAAAAAAATCAAATTTATATTTGATTTAACCGTTGATCTTCACTCATGATGAAGATAACTCAAGATTCCAATGATTTTAGTTATTGGGTTATGCTTCAAAGTTGATATTTGTCATGAATTAGTGGAATATTGAGGTAGAAGAAAAACTCCCCACTCCCTTGCCTCAATTGTTGATTACTTTTCTAAGAATTGATGTTTGATAGCACATTTTTTTTTTAGTTACTAAGTTGATGTGCATAATGGATTTAGTTATTCTCCACCTCTTGTTTTTTCTTTCCAATCCTTCCATGTCTCTAAAATCGAGTTACCAGCAATATTGTTGAACACCAAACTTGCCATGACTTATTATTGTGAGGATGAAATAAAGAATATATATATATATAATGTGTGAATTAATTTCTTCCTCCTCAATGTAAAACTTCTCCATGTTCCAAAAAAAACCAACTTCTCCACATCACCCAAAAAAAAAAAAAAAAAATTTAATGATCCTCCCAATTATTTTTTAAATTGGAATTAGTTTATATTTAATTAATTAAACTAGGCAATGGAGGGGCATCGCTTTTTAATAGATCATTTAATTCATTCATTAGCCAATACTCAATTATTCAAATATAAAAACCACAATTAATTATAATACAAAAAAATGAAATTGAAAACAAAATTACACTAAAACAAAAAAGTGAATTGGAAAACAAAACTAAATGTAAGGGCATTGTTCGAGATGAATTTCTTAATTAAATTGAATTGAGTTTCTTAGCTTGTTGCACAAAAATAGATTTTAACATTTCCGTACAATGATGCGTCAAGGATTACTCTAAAAATGTGATCATGATTAAGCAAGTTTTCCTATAAAGACCCAAGTATAAATATTTATAGGTTTCCTAGTGAGTACAGGGTCGAACACAGGGATTTGTAATAACTAGGCGTTGAGATTATATGCCTGACTATGCGGTGATCTATACATGTAATATGTGCATTTGTTGGTTGTATGTGTCAAACTATACATAAAGAATGAAGATTTTCCTACTACTAATAATGAGGTGGATGCGGCGATCGTTATTCATATGTCATTTAGTGTCAGATAGCATGCGTTGAGAATGAAATGAACCATGCGATAGGAGTAGAGTTAACGCAAGAGCTAGTTGTTACCTAAACCTTCTAAGTACAATTACATACCTACAAACTGCGTTTGTGAATCCATCTCTCGATGTTTCGATGCCACATTAATCTTATCTCTAAGACACATGGTAAGTTTGCATTGGCAAAAGATGAACTACATCTGTGCAACTCATCTAGTCTTAATAAATGCTAAAGATTAACTAATCCACTCTCTCAAGCTCGACAGTCATGCTTACTACTTGTGTTTGTCAGACAAAGTTATGCAAGCTAAAGATATGCATTAATCAAGATGTAATATACTCAGGATTGCTCAAGAAAAACTAACTTTTAACATCAAACACATTTAGCATTCAAACATGGTGTAAGGTGTTTAATACCAAAATAGATGGAAGATAATAGTCAATCAAACTTATATTAAGAAAATAAGTCATTCTCTCTAATGTCATTAACAAAAAGCAAGAATGAGAGAAATGGGAATAAAACAGAAATGAAGGGCGTCAAACCGCCACTGGCAACGTCTTGCTTCACGGAGGCTTGAGATGGTTGCTATCTGATACATAGATTCCATAGGGTGAAGGTTCTCACTCACTGGGAGACGACTCTGAAGGTGCTCAGAATTCTTCTCTCAGAAGAGCTCGAAATAGAGGTTGGTTATGGTGAGGGAGAAATAGTGCAGAGCTTTCGCCTCTTGAACTGGTCTCTCTTTTTCTCCTCCTTTTTTCGGAGAAGCTTTTGGGCTATTTATAGGCGTCAAAAGGTTGATATCATGATGACCTGACACCTTTGCATTAAATTTCAGCCACGCTGCATAGACTTTTCAGATTTGTCAACCTATTTGTTCTGCCATGATTTGATAGGTTGTTGCTCTTTTTCATAATGACATGACAGCTGTTTGAGCATGCGTCTGTTTCTTCATCGATGCATGATCTCAACGCATAGGCTCGACGCATGGTTTTCCACTTGTTCTCGCAACAGCTTCGTCTTTTCGTACTTGGTTGTTTGCACTTCTTTTCTTCCTAACCCTGCGTTAGGAACAGAAAAGCTCATCGTTTTTCAGGCATTTTCTTTTGTAAGTAGTGCCAACGCATGGTGATACATTTTTCATCATTCAACTACCAAAATCATACGTTTAACTCCAAAGTTACTCTAATTAAATCAAATAATGACTATAATAACTTGTATTTCTACAAGTTATCAGGCATGATGGAGAGAAAAAGTTTCTCCACGTAGTCACTTTTATATATATTATAGACTAGTTAAGACCGAGTGCCTTACATGTGTTTGTTTGAAATTTAAAAATTATCTTTAAAGATTATTATGGGTAATCTTGGATCAAGGGCAAAAGCAACATAACGGGAAAGAAGGAGCAACGGAATAACAAAGAACAAGCAAAGGAGTGGGCTAAAGCGGATTCGGGCCAAGCAGACTCAAACGGCCTCAACACGAGACTGAGGCCATCTGTTTGGATGCACGGGTCCAGCCAAGACATATGTGGACTTTTAAGAGAAGATAAAAAGATCTGAAAGCCAAATGGCCATACTGGGCCTCCAAGGCCAACCCTCAATATTGAATACATGGTGAAGGCTAAAACCCTAAAAAGAGAGGAGCCTGAGGGGACTTAGGCGAAGTCCTAAAGGGAAAAGAAAAGAGTCCACAACTTATAAATTTAGGGGAAACAGATGAATGAGGTGAACTTCAAGTTAAAGACTTTATAAGTATTAATCCTCCCTTCTCTGACTTTGGCATCAGAGTGTGTGTGGTCTACACCACACTGGTGTGTAGTTTTTTTCTTTGATTTGCAAGCAGGATCTTCCTCCATAATAAAAATTTACCTTTGGCACCATTTTGAGGTCAGTTAACTTACCTGACCCAAATCTGGTATTAATAGTTGGCGCCGTCTGTGGGGAAAAGTATTTGCTTGTAAATCAAGGAAACCCACAAAACTTGGAATAATACATCAGAGGTTTTAAAGACATGAACTTGGAAGAAGGGGATTGGAAACAAGACTGCTACCATGGACGAATCTGCAAAGTTGAGGTCAAGGCTGAGGCTGAGGCTAAGGCCGAGACCAAGAGACAACCACATAAGGACTGGCCAAAGGAGATAATCAAAGCCTTGGAAAAGGGAGTGGGCGAATCAGATCCCCACGACTCGAAACAAAGAGAATCAAGAGTGTTAAAGCTTCAAATCAAGCAATGGACAAAGAAGAAGGTGTTAAGAGCAAGGTTGAGGCTAGAACTGGGGCCAAGGCCGAGGCTGAGATCGGGGCTGGGAGGCAACCACATAAGGACCGCCCAAGATAGGTAATCAAAGCCCTAACGAAATGAGTGGGTGAATTAGATCCTTACGACCCCGACCCAGAACCAGAAGAATCTGGAGTTTCGAAGCTACAGATTGAAGGGATGAACAGAAAAGAAGGGGTCGAGTTGAGGCTAAGGCCGAGGTTGAAGTTGGGGTCGGGGTCAAGGCCGGCCCATGGGTTTTTAAGAAAAGGAAACCTAAATCAAAAGGAATTTGCAATTTTTCAAGTGATGAGTGGAGCGATCAGTCTCCCAACAACACGAGGGAGGTCGAGGTCGAGGCCATTCAAGGAAGTCAATTGGAATTGGTCTCAATCACCTCAGAAGATAGGAGGATAAACATTGGAACCAAGATGGGAATAGAGCAAAGAGAGAGTCTAATCAAATTTCTCAGGCAGAATGCTGACATCTTCGCTTGGTCACATGAGGATATGCATAGGTCGATCCTAATGTAATAGTGTATCGTCTTAATGTAGATAGAGACTTCAGACTAGTGAAACAAAAGCAGCGGACTTTTAGTCAAGAGCGAAACGAAGTCATAGCAAGTTAGGTAGATGACCTGTTGAAGGCTAAGTTCATTACAGAAGTTCATTATCCCCAATGACTATCTAATGTAGTATTGGTAAAGAAGACGAACGATAAGTGGCGAATGTGCATCGATTTTATAAATCCCAATAAAGCTTGCCCAAAGGCAAACTTTTCCTTACCCATGATTGATCAATTAGTAGATACAACAACTGGCCATGAGACGCTAAGTTTCATGGATGTGTATCCGGGGTATAACCAAATCGAGATGTACGAGCACAACCAAGAGAAGACTTCTTTTATTATAAATAAGGGAATATATTGCTATACGGTCATGCCATTTGGACTAAAAAATGTCTGAGCTACATACCAAAGGATGGTAAATCGCATGTTTGCCCGACTTACAGGGAAAAACATGGTAGTATATGTAGATTATATGTTGGTAAAGGGCACCAAAGCTAACCAACATGAGGTTGACCTTGAGGAAGCATTTTAGATCCTTCATAAGTATAGGATGAGGTTGAATCCCACTAAATGTACTTTCGAAGTTACGTCAGGTAAATTTCTAGGGGAAATTTCTATTTCTAACCCAAAAAGTTTTTTATGGGACAAAACTAACCCCTTTTTAAAAAACTTCTTTTTCTAACCCCTTTTTATAATTTCAGAGGTGGGTCGCACATGGTGAAATGGCATTAATACCCCTAAATCAGCATCGTCTCCTTAGATTTCCTAAAATTAGCGTCTTTTTGCCTCAAACCATCTTCCTCAACACTCAAACCATCGTCTTATTTCCTAACCCTAAGAACATCTTCTTCTCTAGAGTCCATTTCTCACAAAGAACATGTTTGAAAATAGTTGGTGGTAAAAAAAAACGGAAAAGAAAATGAATTTTTCTGATAGAGAAGGTTTAATGTGTAAGAAATGTCTGAAATCAAATAGAAAAAGAATTTGGTATGCGTTTTTTGCTTGTTATCATTTTTTCCGTAAGTTCATTTTTCTCGTAAGTTGAATGAGTTTATGGAAAAAGTTACAGAATGCCTAAATCTCATGAGTACAAGTCAACTTGCGGGACATTTGGGCATTCTGTGACTTTTCCTGTAAGGTTTTCAACAAGAGACCTTATGGAAAAAACTCACAAAATGTCCAAATTTTCTAAAAGGTTTGAATCTACCAAGAAATTCAGCTTTCTGTGACTATTGTCTCGCTCTCTCTAGTAACGTTTCCCTGTCTCTGATATTGTCTCGATAGTCTCGCTCTCGCTGATCTCACTCTTGCTAGTAAAGTGACAAATCTGTCATTCCTTCTCGATAAGTTTGAACTTTTGGAGAACGAATTGAGCTCTCTGTGACTTTTCTTGTAAAGTTCTGATCAAAACTTTACAGGAAAAGTCACAGACTTAATTCCTTCCCGGTAAGTTCAAACTTTACGGAAAAAGTCACCGAGAGCTCAATTTGTTCCCAAAAAGTTTAAACTTACTGGGAAGGAATGACAGATATTTCAATTTACTAGCGGGAGCGAGACTAGCAAGAGCAAAAGCGTGAGTGAGACTATCAAGATGATACCAAAGAGAGGGAAACGTTACAAGAGAGGGTGAAAGCGAGACTAGCAAGACAATAGCCACAGAAAGCCAAATTTCTTGGTAGGTTCAAACCTTTTGGGAAATTTGGGCATTATGTGATTTTTCCATAAGGTCTCTTGTTGGAAACCTCATGGGAAAAGTCACAGAATGCCCAAATGTCTCGAAAGTTGACTTGTACTCATGAGATTTAGGCATTCTGTAACTTTTTCCATAAACTCATTCAACTTACGAGAAAAATGAACTTACGGAAAAAATGATAACAAGCAAAAAACGCATACCAAATTCTTTTTCTATTTGATTTCAGACATTTCTTACACATATTAAACCTTCTCTACCAGAAAAATTCATTTTCTTTTTCATTTTCTACCACCAACTATTTTGAAACCTAAATTGTTTTTCACCTTTTCAAACATGTTCTTTGTGTGTTTATTTCTAGAAATCGGGTCATATAGATGGGGTTTTACCACAAATGATAAAAATTAGAGAGTACTATAAAAAAAATTGACTTTAGGGAAGAAGATGGTCTTAGGATTTAGGGAGAAGATGATGGTTTGAGTGTTGAGGAAGATGGTTTGAGGTAAGAAGACGCTGATTTCAGAAAATCTAAGGAGACAACGCTGATTTGGGGGTATTAACGTCATTTCACCATGTAGGACCCACCTCTGAAATTCTGAAAAGTTGAAAAAGAGGTTTAGAAAAAAAACTTTTTTAAAAAGGAGTTAGTTTTGTCCCATCAAAAACTTTTGGGTTAGAAATAACAATTTTCCAATTTCTAGGCTCCAAGGTTCATCAAAGAGGATTAGAAGTCAATCCAGACAAGATTCGAACAATTCTTAGTATGTCAGTTCCAACAAACCTCAAGCAACTTCAAAGTCTTAACGATAGGATAGCAACGTTGAGTAGGGCAACTGACAAGTGTTTACCCTTCTTTAGAATCATAAACAAAAAGGATTTCGATTTGAATGGACATAAGAATGTGACAAAGTTTTTCCAAAATTGAAGACGTATTTAGGTAAGATTTCTCTCATTGTCAAACCTATGCTAAGGGATGACTTACTACTTTATCTTGCAGTTCTGATATAGTGGTAAGCTCAACCCCAGTCAAGGAAGATAATGGCCGCCAACACCTAGTTTATTATACAAGTAAGGCAATGGTCGGGGCTGAAACCAGATATCCACAGGTAGAAAAGCTTGCACTAGCGGAAATTGTTTCGGCAAGAAGGTTGTGCCCCTACTTTCAGGCACATAAGGTAACCGTTCTAACTAATTTCCCTTTGAAGCAAGTGTTGCAAAAACCTTCGGCATCAGAACGACTCATGAAATTGGTCGTAGAATTGAGCAAGCATGATATTTACTATGAGCCCAAGATGTCAATGGAGGGAGCTAACCTTGGCTGGAGCTAAGGTTGACCAAGAGAAAAGCAACGGTAGAGATTTTTCATTAAGTTCAGAGTGATTAGGTCTACAATGGACCCTTTTAGTCAATGGGTCATCCAACAAGAAGGGATACGATGCAGAAGTTTGCTTGAATCCCCAAATGGAGAGCGGTACAAATACACCCTTAGGTTTAACTTTCAAGCATCAAATAAAGAGGAAGAGTATAAGGCACTCATCGCTGGGTTAAAAGTTGCCAGAGAGATATAGATCTCTAAAATTTTCATCTTAAATGACTCACAATTAGGTGTAAAGCAAGTAACAGTCAAATACCATGCTAAGGAGAGAGCATGACAATATATCTATCCAAAGTTAAGAAGTTACTTGCCTCGTTCCCAGAACATGAGATCAGACAAGTTCCAAGGTCACAAATGCTAATGCATATTCCTTAGTTCAGTTAGCAACATCATATGTGACAAAGAAGATCAGAATAGTTCCAGTAGACATATTGTTCAAACCAAGTTTACACTAAGAAGACATGATGGATATTGAAAACCCATATTATATCAAAATCAAGGGCTTCAAAGCCGATGCTAGTCCTACTAGGATCGAGGTCAAGGTTGGGGTCGAGGAAAGAGTTGGTGACAAGGCCAGAAGAAATTGGTCTTGAATGGATCCAATAATCAAGTATTTAAAAGATGGGGAATTACTCTCAGGAAAAGTAGATGCCAAGCAGTTACAGAGGCAAGCATCATATTACATCTTAAGGGACGACAAGCTCTATAAACAGAGTTATCCTTTGCCCATGTTAAAATGCTTGACACCTATCGAGGCTGAATATGTGATGAGGGAAGTCCACGAGGGAATATGTGGCAATCATTTGGAGTGCGGTCATTATGTCACAAGATTGTTAGACAAGGTTATTTTGTGCATACCTAAACATCAAGCATCGACGTTTGTCTCTAGCGCATCATCAAGCAAATGCACAGGTGGAAGTAGTAAATAAAATTATTAAACTAAACCTAAAGACGAAACATGAGGGATGGAAAGGATTATGGGCAGGAGAATTACCAAGCGTACTATAGGCATATAGAACGACAACGAGAACGTCTATAGGTGAAACCCCTCTTTCTCTTTCTTTTGGGGTTGAAGCAGTGGTTCCAGTTGAGATTGGGATTCACTCACCAAAGGTAGAACAATTCAACACTCAAGAAAATGAAATCTTGATGAAAGTAAACTTAGATTTGTTGGAGGAGCACCGTGCAACAGTGCGTCTATGTGTAGCTGAGTACAAAAATAGAATCACAAGATACTATAACACCGTAGTAAAGATGCGAAACTTTAAGGAAGGAGATTTGGTGCTAACGAAAGTAATGCAAAACAATCAGGACCCAACTATTGGGACTCTTGGGCCAACATGGGAAGGACCATAGCAAGTAGTTAGAGCAGTCAGACCAGGCACCTACCGAAGGAATTGAATTCCCAACAAAAGCGGGTAATCGCCTTATGCCATTAAATTTGTTTTTGGAAAACCAAATTATAGAGAACAAACATACAATATAAACTACTGTATTAGCATATTTTTAAAGAAGAGTTAGAGACTATGAGTTTTTCCTACCTTTGAAGACCTTCGATGTGAAAATCTCCTTTTTCCAAGTCACGAACTCGTGATAATCTCCAACAAAACACAACAAAAATTCTTCTCCTTTGGAACACCACCGTAATGGCAACCTTGCTCTTCTTTGAGAAGAATCAAAGAGTAGTTGTGGGCTCTCTTTGCAACCTTGCTCTTCTCTTTGAGAAGAATCAAAGAGTAATTTTGGCAAGGGAAAAATTTGAGACGAAGAAAAGAGAAATGGAGAGAGAGAGTTCTTGGGTAAATACAGAACTCTTCTGTAACCTCTCCCCCTCTTCCTTTCCTTTTTTTTTTTACGTTGGTGTGAGAGAGGAAATAACTCCCCATAAACGTGGGAAGTTATTATTAATATAATATTAATTTAATTAAACATATATATTAAATCATTTTTAATATATATAATTAAATAAAATTAATTAATTAACAATTAATTAATCAATAAATTAAATATCTCATATTTAATTTAAGTTTGAATCATATTCAAATAATATTCTCTCACATAACCTATAGTTTTAATGTGAATCTCATTCATATTAATTTTAACCTATAGTTTTTATATGAATCTCATTCATATAATTAATATTTAAATATCATTTAAATATTCATCTCTCTTATAATATAAAATATAAATTTTGAATCTTATTCAAAATAAACTTTATATTATAATGTATCTATATACATTATGCTAATTGTATCACATACAATTAATTCCCTTATTAATTTGAACATTTCAAATTAAACCAAAATATTCGATTCTTATACTAAGCTTTTATATCTAGCAAGGGGACCTTATGGATCTATAGTTAGAAGCTCCAATGCTATGAGATTAATCAATTAAACTTTTTAATTAAATTAATCAATATTTATTAACTGTAGGTCACTCCACTAAAGACTTACCGTTGAACTCCTCGCACTATAGATATATTTCTGTGTCTACGGAATTTACTAATCAACAATAAGTCAACCCTTCATAAATCACTCATAACTACAGTTGGGTTAAAATACCGTTTTACCCCTAGTTATATCTAACTTCTTAAGTACCACTAATTCCTCTAATGAACAAACTGTTTATAGTCCAACTATAAACTAACCCCTCTCGGGCCAGTGAGAAGGTGAGACATCATTGTTCAAAACCTACTTACATAAATACGAGAAGAAGTGAATTCCATCTTGTGAAGATATGTTCCCATCTCCCTAATCAAACAAATTCCCAAAATGGTAGACATATTGAGTAGGCAATTTGGCCACCCTCACCCATACATATCAAAGGATTGCCCTCATAGACAGGAGTTCATAACTCATTCAGGATTTAGGTCGAGTTACCTATAGTCATCCTATGAAATGTTAATTTCTACAATTAACGGCGTTACAAAGAGAAATTAAATATTTTCAATCCGATCTTATATAAATTCTTTGTATAGGATACCCCGACTCACATGTCTTCACATGAACGATTAGGATCAAATCATTTTTAACACTTTACAACTCCTTGTAACAATTACAAAGTGGGTCGTATTCGTAGTGTTACTAGAATAAGGCACCCAACCTTATTCATATACTATATACCTTTTTGGTTATTACTTAAACATAATCCAACCTTGTATGTCAACCACATACATGTTTAAGTTTATATTAAATAACCATGAAATCTTAGTTTATTGCATTGAGTTAATGCATAAGATAGTAAAATAACTTCTTATTTTATTCAATAAATAAAATGTATATACAATTTAAAAAACTACGAGACCCAAGAGATTTAGGACACACTAGTCCCAACACTTACGTGCTAGTAGGTCAGGATGGGAAGGCTCTCCCTCATCCATGGAATGGAGAGCACTTGAAAATTTATTATCATTAGATTGTTAATAAGAAGACTGATGGCCAAGTTATAATGAGAGTTATATCTCATCTTTCAACATTATCTTAAGGAAAACGAGAACAACTAAGTCAAGGGTGTAGCATAGTTAGGACTAAGGATAACCACCTAGGATTAGAATGTACTTGGAGAGGGGCTGGCTCAAGTCCTAGTTTTTGCCAGCATGTTTGACCTCGGCCAAGGTCGAGGCCAGAATCCCACGAAGCTACTAACAGAGCATACCCGTGCAAGCCCTAGCTCAAAGGGTCATCTCGAGCCCAAAATGTGGCAAGAGAAGAATGCTCAGCCTAGGCCACAACCAAGATCGATCCTAGAAGAATGTCAAGGACACCCTGACCCTTAGATCAAAAGACAAAAGTGTCTGATGGAAAGAATAATTGGATGGAGTAACATAGCATGGAACGAGACAAAAATTGTTCGGCCTTAGTAGCAAGGTCAAGGCCATCAACAAGATTTCACCCTTTAAGGCAACAAAAAAATCAGAAAGTGCAATCTGATAAAGTGCAATATGGAAAGGCAATTCGACGAAGGAGACAAAGCTACAAGGCAGTTGGTATTTGAGAAAGCAACATGAAGAAAAGCTAGCTACATGGAGATTTAGTACGAAAAGCAATGACCCATCAAGGAAAATGATGGGTAAAGTAACCATAACTAAGTAATAAGCATAGCATTGGCTATAAATGGTTCTACATAGTAAAACGTCGTGTTGATGAGTCCATTGAGCATTACAAGGCACGATTAGTGGCAACGGGATATACTCAATAGATTATATGGAAACTTTTTCGCCCGTGACTAAACTTGTCACAGTTCGAGTTCTTCTTACCATCATCGCTTCCAAAAATTGTCATCTTGTTCAACTAGATGTTAACAATGTCTTTCTCCATGGTGAATTATTTGAAGAAATCTATATGGATTTGCCTCTTGGATATATACCAAAGCATGTTTCGCTTAAGGAGGAGCGTTTGGTTTGTCGATTGAACAAGTCTATCTATGGTCTCAAACAAGTCTGATTTCTGTTGGTTTTGAGCAATCTAAAACTAATTATTCTCTCTTTGTAATCACACTGGACTGATTTCATAGTTCTTTTGGTGTACCTTGATGATATCATCATCACATGCGCAAACATAGAGCTTATTAATCGCTTGAAGCACTCGTTGAATACTCGGTTTAAACTAAAAGATTTGGGTTCACTCAAGTATTTTATTAGGCTTGAGTTAGCACGATCTATTAGTGGCATTGTTGTTTCTCAACGTCACTATACTTTGCAACTTTTGGAAGATGTAGGTTTGCTGGCAGCTAAAACTGAAGTAACACCCATGAATTCATTTTTTAAATTAAAATCTCCTAATGAAGATTTACTTATAGACCCTTCTATTTATAGGCAATTGATTGGGCGTTTGATTTACTTAACCATTTTGCGGCCAAAGATAACATTCGTTGTTAACAAGCTCAGTCAGTTTGTATGTAAGCCTTGTAAAGCTCATTTAACTATTAGCACACCATTTATTACAATATTTGAAGGCTGCACCAAGTGAAGATGTTCTTTTTAAACCCACAAAGAATTTCAGTTGAAAGCATTTGCAGATTCTGATAGGGCCTCATGCTTAGACACACGACGTTCTACAACTAGTTATTATGTATTATTGGGTGATTCTTTAGTTTCTTTGAAGTCTAAGAAATGAAGTATAGTTTCAAGATCATCAGTCGAAGTAGAATATAGAGCATTAGCATTGACATCTTGTGAATTAGTATGGCTTTCCTCTTTGATCACAAATTTGATAATTAAGGTTCAAACTTCAGCTCTTTTATTTTATGACAATCAAGCAGCAATATACACCTAACCACTAATCTCATTTTTCATGAACGAACAAAACACATAGAGAGTTGGACTGTTATTTTGTTCGAGATCGAGTAGCAGATGGTTTCCTCAAGGTATTGCCAGTTCGAAGTCTATTTCAATTAGCTGATATGTTTACAAAGCCATTAGGTGTTGGTCACTTGTATCGGTTGTTATCCAAGTTGGAAATTAAAAATGTTTACAGCTGGCTTGAGGGGGAGTATTAGTTGCATTTGTTATATTTGTTTCTTAAGTGGTTAGTTTGTTAGGTCAGTTTGTTAAGTCAAGCTACAAGTGTATATATACACAACTATTATTAATGAATTAATCAGAGAAGATTTATCTTCTTCTCCCCAAATTACCTTTAATTTGTTATAACCACCTCAACCATTTAATTATGCTCTCAATAGGACATGTTTTGGATATTTATTATATTATGACTTATATTTAACTTTTACAGTGTGGAGCACCATATTTTCCTCTATATGATTGTTTATCACTTCAAACACTTTAAAGCCTATATTCCAAACACTAAAAACATATGATTTTTATTGACACCATGTATCGTTCTCATTAACCATATTTCATTGTTTACATTTAAACTCTTTAATTCACGTTAACAAGTGTATAAGCCATATATCATATTAGAAATAGGAGTGTAAACAAAATCTCACGTTGGTTAGGAAACGAAGTAAATCATGAATATGTAAGTGAAGACAATTATCTTCATTGGTATGAAACATTTTCCCGTAGTTCCAAAAACAAAACCATAAAGCTTTATGTTAGTTATCAACGATTCTGGACCTATATTGTTGTGTCGTGGAAAAATACTACTAGAAAACAAATTTGACATGATCTCAATATGAATTGTGTTAAACGATTGCTCCCCAAAGTTAACACAACGCCCACCTCAAACATGCACTCATTAAAATGGGGTGAAAGGAAGAGAAAAGATGTTCAAAATCATAATAAAAATTGAGGAAGAAGATCATGGAGAGCTTGTTTAGATCTAAAACTTCTCTACTACTTTTTAAGGAAAAAACAAAACGTTCAAATCTGGAAAACTAAAAAACTGATTTGGAATTAGGTTTTTTAAATTTGGAATAATGACACAACATTTTTTAAGATTTGGAATTCAATTAAATAGTAGTTTCAGATTCGAGATTGAAGCTATAACCATTCAAAAATTTGAAAGAAAAAGAAATAAAAAATACTTTTTTTTTTTTTTTGCGCGAGCACAGTTACCCGAACCCGCAAGTGTAATCAGATAGACAACGGTGGCGACACATGTAGGGGAAGAGACTTAACTGCCCCTCTATTCACTTTTTCAAGTCCCTTAAAGAGCTCTAATATATATACTCACTTCTCAAGTCATAATCTTCCAACTTCTTAAATTGAGATCCAATTGCTCATAATCTACTATCAAACTTATATCAAAAAACATAGAAAATATAATGCAACTATGTTTTCATTTAATCTCCTACCGTAAATGTGTACTTTTAGGAAATAAAGGACCTACAAAACAAAAAAAAAAAAAAAAATTCCTCTGATGCCAAAGTGAGAATGGTAGAATGGGGAAGAAGTCAAAAATTTTAATTACCTCATATGGAGCTATAATCATAGTATTAAATTTCCATCGACCTATTGATATCTCCATCGATACTTTCACGTTTCCATGGATTCAACATCGATATGAGGGGTGAATTGGATCTTCCATGATATCGTAGAAAAACTCACGAAACACACAAAATGATCATCAAAATACAACTAATATAAATATAATATAAATAATAAACGTATTAATTTGTCTGAAAATCATAAAATGTTTGTTTACTAATTTAAATTTATTTTCTTAACTTTTTGTTTTTATAATTTTTCCAAAAATATCCATCGAAATCGATATTTTATCGATATTTTCATTGAAATTTCCGTAAATTTAATACATCGATATTTCCTCAAAGTCGACATTCTAAACCTTGGCTACAATGGAGTATTTATAGGGAATTTGATCTAGGGTTTATCTTAATTTTACTAGAATTATGATATGAGTTTTTCCTAATCCTAAACAAACTAGGATTAAATCTTATCTTATCTTACTTTTTTTATTGATCATTTTTGCTTATGTCATCAGGTTGAAATTCACCTACTAAACAAGATTATAATTATATATATACCATACGATCAAAATGTGAATCTAAGCATAAATTATACATTCCAACCTTACCCTAATATTTATATTATAATATACTTGAACATAGCTTTGTAGGAACAGTTGTACATTGTATGTTTAAAAAAAGATTACATTGTATAAATTTGTAAGAAACTTAGGAATCTACGAAGATTTAACAAATAAATAAAACAAAGTCATGAGCTGGAAGTGGATATTTCTCTCCATCCTCTTAAATTGACATGTTTCTTTATAGTTATGTATTTATGCATTGAAATATATTCTTTGGAAATTATTTTGAAGGACAAATAGGTGAAAA
Source organism: Citrullus colocynthis (assembly GCA_031780015.1). NCBI lineage: Eukaryota > Viridiplantae > Streptophyta > Magnoliopsida > Cucurbitales > Cucurbitaceae > Citrullus > Citrullus colocynthis. The sequence goes on from QLSR01000140.1 coordinate 1,637,832, forward strand.
TATTTACAAATATAGCGAAATTTTACTGTCTATCTACAATAGATCACGATAGACTACTATTTGTATCACGATAGACTAATAGACTACAAATAGACACCTATAGTAGTCTATCGCAATCTATCACGATCTATCGCAGATAAACAGTGAATTTTGCTATATTTGTAAATATTTTTGTTCATTTTCTTATATTTGAAAATAGTCCAATATCGGGTCAAAACGGAACTCGTATAATTTCTCTAAATTTAAAAACGATTAGAAGAAATGGTTCGACCCTCTTTAAAAAGTCGTTTACTCTACCCCAGGTAAGGTTTAGAAAATCATTGAATGTATTCCAACAAAATGCTATTGATTTTAGGAGGAACATGTATTCTCGTAGTAGTTTATTTTCTATCTTTTTTTAGTTTTAAATCAGGCTTGGGTGCTCCCCACAAATTCTATTGATTAAACCAAGACTTCATAATTATCATCAATTTTTTTCTATTTCAAAACCTTAGATTTTAATAATTTTGCTTTAATAATTTAGATATCACTTTGGTTAAGGTGGTTTTTGATTTTGTTTCATTTTAGTACGTTTAATTTTTTTTTTTTTTTGGTTGATTATAGTCCTTGTCAATATACTTCTAGTGTCGAATTAGGATCAGAAATAAAACATTGGGTCTAACTCTTTTTTGGTGTTAAGGTGATAGCTATTAGTAGTCATCAACTCTCAAGAAAGGGTAGAAGAATGGAACATATTAGGGGACATACAAGGTACTTTTAAAATCTTCAATTTCACCTATTTTGATTCATGTTTATAAATATTAACATAAATCAATTATACATAGTGGAAACCTTTAGTACTGGCTATACTTTAAGAAATTTAGTGAATAGTTTCATGCAAAAATGAGATGACTAAAATAGACACATTTTGAAAGTAAATATGAATTAAAAAGAACAAAAAGTTGAAAATACAAAAGACCATAAAATAAGCATTTCTTAAAAATGCAACAATGGAGTATTTAAATCTTTTGACCTTTTAATAACTTTCATGGAACTACATACAACCATTTGATAATACAACTTTTTAAGTTGTATTTATTTAATGTTTGTACTCAATTTTGTTTAATAGTAAATAAAAAAAATGTCTTAAAGGGTTGAAAATAATTACAAATATAGCAAAATTTTATTTTTTCTATGATAGACCGTGATAAATTTAGATAGACATCTAGCACTTTAGTGATAGACTCAGATAGATAGTCTATCTGGGTCTATTGTGGTCTACTATAGATAAAAAAAAAAAAAAAAAAAAAAAAAAAAAAAAAAAA
>QLSR01000140.1:1639351-1771536 GCA_031780015.1 Citrullus colocynthis
AAAAAAAAAAAAAAAAAAAAAAAAAAAAAAAAAAAAAAAAGTAAAATTTTGTTATATTTGTAATCATTTTTAATAGTTTAACCATTTAAAACAATTTTCCATAAAAATATAACTTTTTTTTTTTGTTTAAGTTTTTATTGCTAACTCCATTCTAGTTTATCCAAATTCATATATATATATATATATATATATATATTATAAGGGGGAAAGTAGGAGAATTTTTACATTCCTTTTTTGCCCTTACTGAAGGAGTTAGTAACATAACAGCGGAAGTAATTAGGATCTAAAGCACTCTAATTACATCAATTTTGAAGATTAAGCATGCTTGTTCTAAATCCGAAAAAAAAAAAAACAGAGAAAGAGAACTTCTTGTTGTAGTTCAAAATTGAAACAAAACTCTTCAAATTTCTGATCACAAATACTTCGTGGACAACTTCTAGTGTCTTCCTTGTTATTCTCATGCCTTAGAACGGATTGTAGGATCCAAATTGAGTTCAATTTTGAGCTAAAAGCTGAATAACCATAGTTTTTCTGGTTTTTAACAATGGAGAGAATTTCAGCGAATTTGCCTCAAAAGCTCAACCATCTTCCTTAATTCCTTCCACCTATTTATAGAAGAATACATTATTAATGCATTAACATGCACAAAGCCAGAAAATAGGCTAATTAAGGGGTTGATCATGCTTGGAAAAGTGAGGTTGAAGAAGGAGCTTGCACCTCCTTCCTCTACATGCCAAAAAAAAAAAATTGGAAAAACTCAATTTTTGATTAAAATCAATTTCCAAAATTGATTTTTTAAAATCAAAAATAATTTCTAAATTAATTTCATAAATTAGTTTTAAAATTATAATTAATTTAACTATTAATTAATTATATTATATTAATATTTTAATATTAAATTAATTTTCCATTTTTTTCAGCAAATTGTAATTTGATGAATCTCTATTAATCCTAAAAATATTTAAATCACATTTAAATATTTCTAACTCTCTGATTTCGTTTAATTCATAAATAAACGAACTAATTATATAAATTTTTACTCCAATACTGAATTCGAATATTTCAAATTCACTTAATATAATATTCTAAGATTTAGTCCATGAGCTAACAAAGGAACCTAATGGACCTATAGATCATGAGCTCCAACGATCCGAAATTAATCGGCTAAACTCTTTGACCTAGTTAATTAACATTCATTAACTACCGGGTCACTCCACTAAATCCCAGTAGTTGCACTCTCCTCACTGTAGATATATTTATGTCCACTTGATATAACCATAATAAGTAAGTTGATCCTTCACAAGTTGTTTATAATTACAGCAAGGTCAAAATTATCATTTTACCCCTGTAATTACATCTCGTTCCTTAAGTCTCATTGATCCTCTAATGAACAATCGGTTTGTGGTCCAACCAATAAACCTAGTCCCTCTCAAGCCAATTAGAGGGTGGGGCTCCTTTTTCAAGTCTCAGAGTCAGTACTTAAGGGAAAAACTTCTCTACTGACCTAGAAATAAGTAGGAGTGAATTTCATCTTGAAAGACCATGTCCCCAGCTATCTGATCTTATCCCTAAAATGGGGGGCATATTGAGTCAGCGTACTCGAGCCACTCTCACCTATGCAGATTAAAGGATAATCTCAAACAGACAGGAGTTGATAGTTAGCTCAAGATTAAGATCGAATTACCTATGTCATCAAGTTTAAAATAATCAATTTTAACAGTAAAGCGGTATTATAAAGCAAAAGTGATTATTTCATGGTTCGGTCTTATGCAAACTCATTACATGGGATCCCCCCACTCACATGTATCTACATGTACGATATAGGATCACATCATTTGTAACAAATACAAAGTGAGTCACATCCATAATGTTACTAGGACAAGGTACCCAGCCTTGTCCTTGTACTATAGACTCTTTTGGCTAATTACTTAAACTTGATCCACTTTTTATGTCTATACATAAAGTTTAAGTATACACTATATAGCCAGGGGTCCTTAGTTTATTGGATTTTAATAAATGCAATTCACATATTCAATAACAGCTTTATAGAATAAACTTTGATAACAACTTTTTTTAGAATAAGTTCCAAAAGATACAAACAACGAGTTTTAGGACATAAACACTATATAGCCAGGGGTTCTTAGTTTATTGGATTTTAATAAATGCAATTCACATATTCAATAACAGCTTTATAGAATAAACCTTGATAACAACTTTTTTTAGAATAAGTTCCAAAAGATACAAGCAACGAGTTTTAGGACATAAAGCCCAACAAAAGTTTTAGTAAATGACTACTTTGCCCTTCCATCTTTAGGGTATGACTTTTCATTTGGTGTCTATTGAGCGATGTTAGAAAAATAGAGATGCAACCTTATGTTGATAGGTCACACAACTCATTGGGTGAAAATAGTAAATTGAATGAATGTGATCCATATATAAAAATGTGACTATTCGAGTTTAGATGCCTATTGATACCCTTCAGGACACAACTTTTCAAGTTTAGACATCTGTTGATTCTTTTTGTGTAGGTGGTTACACATCGAATGAATGTATTCATTCATGTATGTGTGTGATCCATATAAAAGACAACTTATCGAGTTCAGGTATTTGCTAAGAAACGTTAGAACAATAAAGGTTGTCCTTCATACTCTCACTTTAATAAATAGATTTGCTATATATGAAACTTAACTTTCAAGACAAATAAGTATACTTATGTCAACATACATAAGGTTGTACGTACATGTTATGTCAATATAACACCACTATTCTGGTGTAGCTGGTGTTGCCTCGTGAATCTTAGTAACAATTTTAATCATTCCTAGTAAAACAAAAGGCAAAGAACGTATGATTACTATGCTTACTACTAATCCATAGGCTAAATATATATTTTAATCTCTAATGTCTGAGTACCTTTTTAATTTAGTCTTTAACTTTTAAAAATTCTCTATTTTATTTTGATATGTTAGAAAACTCAATTATCAACTCCTTATTTTCACCAAATGTCAAAATTATTAGAAATATTGATAATAATGTGAAAATAGACTTTATTAATTGAGTTAAAAGTTTAATTGAAAAAACTATATATATTGTTATCGAATCAACAAACAAAGAATATAACATAAAATAGTAGAGAATTGACACACAGATTTACGTGGTTCACTAATAGTGTGTTAGTGCTAAAAATGTATTTGTTTCTCTTTTCTCTTTGATAGAAAAGGGTTTTCTTAAATAGAAGAAATACCCATTACAAAAAGGAAAAAAATAAATATAGCAAATATTTTCATAATAAATAAAATAGAGAATATAAACATAAAAGGAAATAATCAACACTCCCCCTCAAGCTGGTTTGAAGATATCACTCATAACCAGCTTTGTCTGTTAACTTGTTGAATTGCCACTTGGGAAAACCTTTAGTTAATACATCTACAATTTTCTCTATTGTTGGGAGGTAGGGAAATGCATATCACTCCTGCATCAATCTTTTCCTTTATGAAATGCTTATCGACTTCAATATGTTTCATCCTATCATGAAGGATTGGATTGTGGGCAATGAAGATAACTGCTTTGTTATCACCGTAAATGCATATGAGCATTGTTTGAGAGAATTTCAATTCTTCCAATAGTCTTTTTATCCATATGCCTTCACAAATACCATGGGCTAACGCCCTAAATTCTGCTTCAGCACTTCTTCTTGCAGTCACACTTTGTTTTTTTACTACGCCAGGTAACTAAGTTTCCTCCAACAAAGGAGGAATAACCAAAAGTCGATCTACTGTTGGTAGTACTACCTACCCAATCAGTATCAATATAAACTACAACCTGTAGATGGCGATGTTTCTTGAAGAATATTCCTTTTCCTGGAGTATCTTTTAGGATTCTAAAGACAACTTCAAAGTGAGCCGGCCTAGCGGCATGCATGAACTAGCTAACCATACTGACTGCAAAGGCAATGTCAGGACGTGTGCGAGAGAGGTTTATTAGTCTTCCCACGAGTCTCTAGTACTTCCCTTTTTCTTTTACATCCTTTTCTATTGCAGCTTCCAATTTTAAGTTCTGCTCAATGGGAGTTTTTACAACCCTGCATCCAAGTAAGCCCGTTTCTTTAAGTAGATCAAGGATATACTTTTTTTGGTTGACAAGAATACCACTTTTGGACCTACCAAACTCCATGCCTAGGAAGTACTTTAAAGATCCTAGGTTTTTGATCTCGAAATCGTTCGCTAATTTTTCCTTCACGATAGACATTTATGTATCATCACTGCCTGTAAGTATGATATCATCAACATACACTATCAAAACAACAACCTTGTCATTTCCCATATGCTTGTAGAACATAGTGTGATCAGCTTGGCTTTGGCTGAATCTATAGCTTGTGATTGCCTTTACAAAATGTTCAAACCAGGCTCTAGGAGACTATTTAAGGTCGTACAATGATTTCTTTAACTTACATACCTTGTTAGTCCCAAGGTATGCTTCAAAGCTAGGCGGTAAGCCCATAAATACTTCTTCTTCAAGCTTCCCATTGAGAAACGCATTTTTAACATCAAGTTGATAAAGTGGCCAATGAAAATTAACTGCAATAGACAACAAAATTCTGATCGAGTTAATTTTAGTTACAAGGGAAAATACTTCTGATAATCAATTCCATTGTTCTAGGTGAACCCCTTAGACAACCAATCTGGCCTTGTACCTTTCGATACTACCATCAGCATTACGTTTTACTGTGAACAACCACTTGCATCCCATTGTTTTCTTATCTTCTGGTAGATCAACTATGTCGCACATACCACTTTGTTTCAGCGCATTCATCTTTTCCATCACTGTTCATTTTCAATTCAAATCATTTAAGGCTTCCTGTATATTCTTTGGAACAAATAGGTTGGTTATTTTGGATGTGAATGCTCTATGACTATCAAACAATATATGATAGGAAAGATAGTTTGCAATGGGATATTTTGTACATCGACGAGTACCTTTTCTATGGACAATTGGAATATCAAAATCAGAGACATCAGGTAGCGTATTATGAGAAGGAGAGCTGAGAGAAATACCTGGATTTACAAGATCGGGAGCATCAAATTGGTCTTGTGTTAGGTCAACTGTTTGATTTCTATCCATTTGAGTCATGTTTCTTCTAGTATAAAACTGAAGTTCAGGATTTTGACCTGTCAAATCAATTTGTAATGTTTCTCCCCCTATCGAAGAATTTTCTACACTTGGGATCGATGGACTAGAGCTCATAATTCTAGGACTAATGATGTTTGGGAGATGTGAAGTGTCCCAAAAATTATCTTCAAAGAGAGATGGCTCCTCCTGAAGAGAAGTTAGGCTAAAAAAGGATTGATTTTCCATTAAAGACACATCCATACTCTCAAAATACTTGTGAGTCAATGGGTCAAAACATTTGTACGCCTTCTTATAGGAAACATTGCCTACAAAAATGCATTTAATGGCTCAAGGGTCCAATTTATATTGGAAAAAGAAGGGGCTATGAACATAGGCAGTACACCCAAATACTTTTAATGGTAACTCCAAAAACAGTCAGGCAGTAGGAAAAGACTCTTTAAAGTGTTGTAGAGGAGTTTTAAATTTCAACACCTTAGTAGGCATTTGATTAATTAGGTATGCAGTGGTTAGAATAGCATCACCCAACAAATATTTTGGAACATGCATAGAAAACATAAGGGCACAAGCAACTTCAAGTAAATATCTATTTTTCCGTTCAGCAACACCATTCTACTAAGGAGTATCACGACATGTAACTTAATGAACGATACCCTTATCGTGCAAAAAAGTGGTTAATTGTTCGTTGAAAAATTCAATCTCATTATCAGAGTGAAGAATGCGAATTTTAGTTTAAAATTGAGTCTCAATCATTTTATAAAAATGAACAAAGGCATCTTTTACTATCGACTTTTTTTCTAGCAAATAAAGCCAAGTCAAACGAGTATGATCATCGATAAAGGTAACAAACCAACGCTTGCCATTTTTAGTCAAAACTTTAGATGGACCTCAAACATCAGTATGGATTGAGTAAAAAGGTGATGAAGACTTGTAAGATTTGGGTGAAAAGTAGATCAATGACGTTTAGCAAAAATGCAGTCTTCGGATTGAAAAACAAAACAATCAATTCATTTAGATAAATCTGGAAACAAGTATTTCAAATAAATGAAATTAGGATGTCCTAATCTACTATGCGAAAGCATAATAGTTTCTTGAATACAAAGAGAACTAACACTACTCAAGCCCTGAATTTTTTTGTGACTAGTTGAAACTTCATCAAAGTAATAGAGACCGCCAATCATCCTAGCACATCCAATCGTCTCCCCCAAGCCCTGATCCTGAAAGAGGCAATGGGTTTCACAAAAGATAACACGACAATTATATTTTGGTCACGGATTATAATAAATTACAAGCTAGTTGTGGAATATGAAGGACGAAATGCAATATGAGTTTGGACTTAGGAGAATAATTCTTTTGCCTGCAATAGACGCACAACTACCATCGGCAATACAGACTTTTTCTTTTCAACACACAGGAGAGTGTGATTCAAACAAACAAGAAAAACTAGTCATATGATCAGTGGCTCCAGAATCGATGATCCAAAGAGAGGAATTTAGACACAAGAGAGCTCGAGGGGAATTACCTGTTTGTGCCAAGGAAACACCAGGATTACCCGATGAATTGGACTTTAGCAGCTTCAAGATTTGATCAATTTGCTCTTTAAGTGGGCTAGAATCAACAATATTTCCATTAAGGCATGCTAATGGGAATTTCTCTCAAATTGCTTAGAGCTCTTCCAATTTGCAGGTTTGCCATGAAGTTTCCAACAAGTTTCCTACGTATGATGATGTTTGTTGCAGTGATCGCACCAGACACGAGGCTTGTCATGAGTTTTGTTGGATTGATCAGAAACTTTCATTGCAGTATTTTCAATCACTAACGCTAAACTTTCAACTGAGTCAACTGCCTTCTTTCCAATCATAATATTCTTGCGGCTTTCCTCCCTATGAACTTCAGAAAAAAAACGTCATTATTAGCTGGAAGATTACTTTTCCCAAGTATCCTACCTCTAACCTCATCAGACTCAACATTGAGGCCAGCAAGGAATTTGTAAATGCAACCATCTTCTACAATTTTCTGATAATGTTTTTGGTCATTTGTGGACTTTCACTCATATGTATCAAATAGATCAAGTTCTTGTCATATCCTCTTTAGAGAGTGAAAATATTGTGTAACTGAGTTACCTCCATGTCTTATATCACCCAGCTTAAGATTTAACTCAAACACTTGTGTCTGGCTACCTAAATAAGAATATATCTGAGTCACACTATCATATAATTCATTTGCAATGGAGTATCACATGTAGTTACTACCGATGTCTTCCACCAAAGAATTGAGGAGCCAAGTCATAATCATAGAGTTTCCCACGTCCCACACAGCAAAGGAAGGGTCATCTGGACTTGGAGCGATTTTCTCTCCTGTGATATAACCTATCTTTCCTTGTCCATGAATATACATCCAAACACTTGGGGACCAATGAAGAAAGTTATCCCCGTTAAGTCAAATGGTGGTTGTTTAGACAGTGGGAGCGTTGGAATGGATTCGATTGTCAAGGAATTTAGCGACGGGTACCTTAATGTTTGACATGTTGAAGAGATAAAAGGAAAAAACTCAAAAACAACAGATTTGAAAAACAGAAACCAAATAGAGGTTTAAACAAACCCAAAAATGAACCACCCGGCAGTACAAACAAGAAACGACAGGTTGGTGACGATGGCTGGCTAAAAAACACTCGGACTGTAGCACAGACTTGGTCAGCCAGAGGAGAAGACGTGAACCTGAGCGAGAAAGCACGCAACGACGTCGGCTGGGAGAACTTCGGGGATCACTGCAAACAACTTCCGCGAATACGGTCTCGCGAAACTATCGGAGGAGATTTGACATCGGGGGTGTTGTTTGACGGTTGAGACGAAACGGCCGGCAGAGATCTGGTGCACGTCGGCGGCAGCGGCAGCAGATAAGGTTAGATTAGGATTTTTTATTTTTCAGAAAATTAGGGTTTTTTAGGGATCCAAAATAAAGCTTTGATACTATGCTAAAAATGTATTTGTTTCTCTTATTTCTCTTTGATAGAAAAGGGTTTTCTTAAATAGAAGAAATACCCATTACAAAGAAGGAAAAATAAATACAGCAAATATTTTCATAATAAATACAATAGAGAATACAAACATAAAAGGAAATAATCAACATTTAGTTACATTTCAATAGTACGGGTGCTGCCGTGCCACGAGGCACGACCATGGAAGTAATGAAAAAGAAAAAGTATATAAAAGGAAATAATCAACATTTAGTTACATCCACACAGCAGAGAGAGAACAATTTTATCATAGGGAATGATACAAAAATACAAAATAGTAGCACCTCTAGAATTAGAAAGTTTATATAGCGAACTTATCTAAACCCTAGGGTCATAATCGTAAATAAACAATAAATAATATAAATATACCAAATACGAATTCAACTTACACTCTTAATCCCCGTACTTAATCATTCGAAGCACCAATTAACAAATCCAAGATATTCCAACCTATATTATTCATTTTAAAAAAAAATTAAAACTTATTTTATGAGCTTATACACATAGTACAACTTACAGCAACTGAATTTGCTTGAAAATTGACCTAGTAAATTTTTTTTATGTGTTGATGATCAGTAAACTCAATAAAATTATTAGTAATCATTGTTCTTTTAAATTTTGAAATCAACAAATACCCAAATTAAACTTTTAAAATGTCAAAGAAGCACTCGAACATTAGAGTCTAAACCATACATTTATTTCACCTAATTATCATATAAATGAAATCCTATCGTGTTTATGATCATAGCTAATTTACTTTCTTCCTCCTCGGTTAATTATAAAAACATGCATGCGCTCTATTTTTCTTTGTAAGTATCACCATTCTCTCAACTAGTAGAATTGACTTTTTTTTAGTACAATTAGGAGTAGAGGGATTCAAACCACGGATCTTATGATTTCTAGCACACTTAGATGCCAATTGAACTATACTTGGTTTGATAGTAAAAACTGACTAATTTAAAACTTAATTTGAAGTTAAACCAATTTGTGTTAGATGCCACTAACAACCAACATATAAATAAAAAAGTGTTTTTCTTTTTTCTTTTTTTTTTTTTTTTTTTTACTTACATTATTTTTTTTTTTTTTTTTTACTTACATTATTTTTTTTTTTTTTTTTTACTTACATTATTTTTTTTTTTTTTTTTTACTTACATTATTTTTTTTTTTTTTTTTTACTTACATTATTTTTTTTTTTTTTTTTTACTTACATTATTTTTTTTTTTTTTTTTTACTTACATTATTTTTTTTTTTTTTTTTTACTTACATTATTTTTTTTTTTTTTTTTTACTTACATTATTTTTTTTTTTTTTTTTTACTTACATTATTTTTTTTTTTTTTTTTTACTTACATTATTTTTTTTTTTTTTTTTTACTTACATTATTTTTTTTTTTTTTTTTTACTTACATTATTTTTTTTTTTTTTTTTTACTTACATTATTTTTTTTTTTTTTTTTTTGTACAAATCCAATTCCAATTGAACTTTAATGAATTAATCAGCCTACACTACTTGTCTTTACTATTATAAGATAAAATAAAAAACATATAATGATAATCAATATCAGAAAAGGAAAAAAACAAACAAAGACAATAGGATAATAGTAGTATGGATAATAATGAGAAAAACATTTGGTGGTGTCCCCAAATATATATGCTCCAAATGGAGTGAGCTGGTGGGCATATGAATATTGTAACAAACACTTTCTTTTCATTTTTTTTCACATTATTTAATATCAATCCCTTTTGTTCTTTAATGTTGTGAATGGGGTCACATTAAGTTAGGTTATTTCTTGGAAGATTCCCCATTTTCATTTCTTTAATATATATTAAGATTCTTCCATTTTATTCAATATTAATTTCAATATTAAACAAAATTCTCTCTCTGTTTCTTTTTAAATAATAACTCTATCTTCATCGGTTGTGTCACTGAAAGAACAATGAACTAGTTGTTCTTTGTGTATAAATATTTGCCAGGCAAGACCTTAACATTCAACTCGTCGTCGATTCTTCAATAGTATCGTGGAGGATGTGGTTGTCCAAGATGGCAGTTGTTTGGGGCGAGAGGCTGATGGAAAAAGGAGGTCGTGATCAGAGGCAATTGTTTGACATTACTTTGATGAAACAAAGGTGGCGTATCTTACTTTGAAGAAGCCTTATAATTAGTAGCCTTTATCGGCAAGTCAAAGTTCTTGGCTCTTATTATGTTCTTCCTCTCTCTTTCTCCACTTTTTCTTTTTTGAATTTGGAGTAATGAGGTTTTTCTTTTCTTTTTTTTTTTTTTTTGAGATATTATGATGAACGTATGGTAGGTGATAACTTGAATCTATGACTCGTAATAGAGAAATATTGGTATATGACTCCGCTGAGTTATATGTTCGAATTGGTGGATGTATTGAGAGAAGGTGATGAGATCAGATTATTGAGACTATTTTCATGTTCTAAAATAAATAAAATTTATCATAGAGATGTAATCTCTATTTATATCTTCTTCTCTTTTTTTGGGTTTACTAGTTTGTAAGAGAATCAAATTTAATTGTGTCAAGAAAAATATAAATTGTCATGTGAATATATTTGAAAAGATCACTAATATGTACTTTGAATTCTTTTATGTAGATTTAGTTTATAACAGCATATTTGTGATAATTTTTTAAGATTAAAAACATGAGATGACCGTAGAATTAAAAAAAAATTCTAAGGTCGGTTAGATATAAGTAAAGTATCAATCTATTCCTTACAAATAAAAAAAAAAAAAAATCAAATCAAATCAATCAAATTTTAACCAATTTTTAGTTTCTTGCTTAAAACTAGGCACCTCTCTATGCTACATGAAGTATTAGAATTTTGCACTGAATCTGATTCTGTATTCAAACAAAAAAAAGTTTTAAAAAAAATAAATAAAATAAAATAAAATAAAAACATTGGTATATGATTCAGGTCCAAAAGAAAGAAAGGAAAAATTTGGATATGATTCTAAAGGGAAAGATAAAATTATTCAATACTTCATTTCAATATTTACAATGGCATTGCTGAATATTATGATACATAGCAAAATATTGATTCAAAAATGCTCTAAAAGAATACATTGAATGTAAAGCCTCGAGCTTAGGAGGGGACATGAATGTGAGATCACATCCAAATAAGAGTGAATTCTGAGGACATGAAAATATGGTTAAGATAAACTTAAAAGCATTGAAAGTTACTACCTATACCAACAAGGTGCACCTTTCTTTTCGGTGGTTCAATCATAGAAACTCCAAAGTTAAGCGTGCTTAACTTGGAGCAATTCTATATTGAGTGATCTCTTGGGAATTTTCCTAGATCCATGTGCGTGAGGACAAATCATGCTAAAAGGATCCGTGTTGATTTTTAGGACAGCCCCACTCTTAGAAGCATAAGAAAAGAGGATAGAGTGACTAGGTTGAGACACAAGAGAATGTTCGAGGCCATCCATTATGAATCCAGAGCCTATGCATTATATTGAATACAATTTCATCCAACAAGTATAGTTATATGAATTTTGGAAATATTAAAAATTTCTTTTTTTTTTTTTTTGAGTAACTTGATTTATAAAATAGTTTGTTTTCATTATGCACAATTAACTTTGAATAAAAGAAAAAATGCCTCAAACTTGGGAAGTTAAGATATATCAATTTTTACCTCTTAAATTTTACAATTTCAGCAAATTGCACCTCAACTTTCAACGGTTTCACTATTTATCCTACAAATCGTCTTTGAACATATCCTCATGGGCACTTATTAATACACACACACACGTAATGTCTGAAATGAATGAAATTTCAAAGAAAATTAACACTAAAGCTGAATTCTTGTTGAAAGGTGTTTGAGGAGAAATTTCGGTTAATTGTAAATTGTTACTTCTTTATTAATGATAAAACAACAATTTATTTAATGTAGAGCCAAATTAAGAATTAATATGTATCATTAAATTAAAATTTAGAGACAAAAAATGACAGATCCAAATATGTCATGCATCGCAATAGAAGCATTAGATTTACTTTGAGTTTATTTTAAATTAAACAAAAAAAAAAAAAAAAAGTAAGGATTGATCATCAACACACCTTGAAAGTTAATGGAGAATGTGTTGACAGGTCTTTATCTCTTTGCACTGCAACTCATGAGGTCGAATCTCCTCATTTGTACCACAAAACCTTCTTTGCTATGACTCTGACAAAAACCAAAGATCAAGACTTCCAAGCTTGTGTAAGAGCCTCTCTAATAGAGAGGAAATGAGGATAATTTTTTGCATATGACTATTTTCTCCGCATAGGGGCATCATATAAGGTTTTAACCCATAAAGGTTTTATTTACGTAACCTAGATATGATATTAAAATAAATATATTAAACTATGGATGTCATTCAAATAATTTAATTCTCCTAATGTATATTTTCTTATTTGAATCTTTTACACACACAAAATTCTCTTTAATGTTTCTCAATACATTAATAATTTTATTTGATATTTAATGTATCAAATATAATAAATATGTTTTTTCCTTATTTAATATATCAAACATACTAAATATTAATATGAATGTTTCAAATTTTCTTTCAACAAAGTTGATCTCTAATTGTTCATATGAGCTAACTGAAAACTTAAGAACCTACAAATTATAAGCTCTAATTATCCATAATTAATTAATTAATTTTTATTCATTAAGTATATGTCACTCCAATATAGACCTAGAATTGCATTCTTATGCATTATAAAATAAATTGTGTCCATAAATATATTTTTCTAAGATATTGATAAATTTTATTGGATTCATTTCTTTTACAATTGCATTCTAGTGTTTTTGTGTAGAATTCTTATAATCAAGAAGTTATTGATTATCTTTTTTATGCCTTGTGTCTTACTTGAAAGAGAAAGAGAGGGGCTTATGTAGAGATCTAGATCACTAGACTGATTTCTGATCATCCGTGAGAGCGGAGGGAAAGGATTAGAAATTGTTATTGAAAGACTATAGTGCGCATAGAAATTAGATAAAGAATTTTATTAATGACTCCGTTTGAAAAAGGGTTGAGGTTGACAGAGAAACTCTTAAAATTAAGTTTTATTCAATTGTTAATGATTTGATCCTGCAAATTGTGTATGTCTTAACTTTGTTCGGTCAACTGAGTTGATATCCTGAATTTCTAATCGTTCGATTTACTTATTTTTCTTACACTACTTTTATCAATTCTCTTGATAAAACTAGTAGATTTTTCATAGTAGCTAAAAGAATTAATTATTCAGTGAGACTGAGTATTGTTCTCTGAACACTCTACAGAGAGCCGAACTCAATCTCAGACCATTTCACTATATTATAATTTGATGTGTGCACTTGCTCATGTCAATTTTTTATTACACGTTGACTGTATGACATTGTTGGCCCAACATCATGCACTCAACGCTTTACATTTCTGGTAAAACACACCCACGTAATATTTTTATTATTATTATTATTATTATTATTATTATTTACTTACCTCCTTTCTGTTTCAATATGAACACCTACGGTTGGGAACTATGTTTTGCTACTCATAAGTTGTTTGTTAGCACACACATTTTTTATATTAAAACCATCTTTTCTTATGTCTTTTTTTCAAAATACACTCATTACTATGTCATTGTGTATTAAATTTATCTACTTAGACAATGGAACTTTTTGTACTTATGTGAACTTACTTTTAATTGAAATGTAGTACATGGTGTCCTTAGCAATCCTATAGCCGATAACTCTTGTTTATGAAGGTTATTTAGCTCTAAATTTTAAATTTTTTTTTTTTTTTTTCTAAAGAGTGACATTTGGAAGTTTTTGTGTATTTTTATTGTTTTATATAGGAGCTATCAACATACTGCTACAAAGCATCTCACAATGAAAGAATCGAGGGATCTCACATTCTTGTGGGCTACCCCTCTCATTCTCAATTGGTTTTTAGATAAACCCCGTGTTATATATTAGCAATTATTTTTTTAAAAAAAAATGCATAAATTTAGAGGATTTAGAGGTGAATACAAGGGAAGGGAGGGAGATAAAACTGAGAATATTGATTTCCAAATAAGTAAAAAAAAAATCACAAATTTAATCCTTGAACTTCAAGATTTGTGTCTATTCAACCTTGAACTTTTAAAAGGTGTCTAATAGATCTTTGAACTTTCAATTTTATGTCTAATAAATTCCTAAACTTTCAATTTTGTGTCTAAAACTCTAATCTTTCTATTTTGTATCTAATAGGTCTTTAACATATTCAATTTTCTTATAAAAGGTAATTGATGATTGATTGAACTATTAAATATTTAATTGAATTTGATGTATAACGAAACCTTAAATTTTCATTTTTATGTTCAGTATCTATTAAAAATGAAATTGAAAATTTTACGGATGACACAAATTCTGAAGTTCAAAGACTTCTTAAACATATTTTAAAGACACAAATTAAAATTTTATGTATCTATTAAACACTTTTAAAGTTCATAAACCTATTAGACACCTTTGAAATTAAATTTAGAGATTGAGCAAATACAAATATTAAAATTGATAAACTAAACTTATAATTTAACCCAAAAAATATATATATATTAATAACATTAATAATAAAATAATATTTTTGGTTAGTGAGGGTTAACTGCTAAAGGTACGTGGAAAGAGAAGAATTCACTTTCATCAACTTTAATTTCAATTGTTTTATTCCCATACTTTTTAGGTATTTTTGGTGATGACCTTCCATCTCCTTTAATTTCTCAATTGTTTTATTCCCATACACTGAAACTTTTTAGGTATTTTCGTGTTGACTATTTTTTAGCTACAGATAACAATTTTCCTTGAATAGTTTGACTCAAAGACAAAGTCTAAGTTTAATTGATTGGGCTTTAAGACGACGCTTGGTGTGCAGATTTAGAATCTTAAGACTAGGAATGTTAAGCCTAGAGACTAGGCTAGGAGGTTTAAGTAACTTGAGTTTAAAAAAAAATGTTTTGAATGCAAGTTTTGAAAAAGGAAATCTGAGTTCAAAAAAAAATTGTGTTTGAAGTGAAAATTTTGGAAATCTGGATTCAAGAAACCTATCTTTGGAGTGCAGGCTTAGCAAAGCAGGGAATGGAGTGAATTTATAAATCTTGAGTTTGTAAAATATATAATTATATTTAATCATTGGTTAAATTTTAGATTAATTTAAATTTGTCATTTTAATTATTTTAATATAGTCAAATTTAAAATAAACTAAAAAAAATTTAAATTAAGTTTCTAAAATTTTGAAATAGAAATTTTGACTGAAATTAAAATTTTATTTAATTTATTATTTTAATAATTTTATATTTTAATTTTACTATAAAATTTCTTAAACTTTTGTCATTTTGACTAATTTGGAAAGGCATGACAAAATTGAAAAGGATGAAATCTTTTACCAGCACTAATTTAAAATTGAAATAGATTGAAATAGATTAGTATTTTAAATTAAATTCAATTTTTGAAAAACAATAATTTTTTTTATCAATTCACATTTCAGGAATAAAAAATCATAAATTTCAAGTTTTAATTTTTATTTAGCCGCTAAGTTTCCAACATTTTTTACCTTTACGTTAAAAATTTATTCTAAATCTCGAAGAAAAATAAATATATTATTGAACCAAACTAGAGTTTTCTACACATTTAACCTAATTATACAATTACAACCTAGTGGCTTGTTTGGAATGAATTAGAAAAAAATATATGTATTCAAGAATTTATTTCCATTTTAAACACTTTTAATAAAAATTCCTTAAAATAAAACACACGTGCTCAGCTTAAAAGTATTTTTAATCCAGAGATGGCAATCGAACGTTGACCCAAGATTTGCTAGCAGGGGAGGGAAGTCACCAGAAATTGGTTGGCAACAATCATCAGAAGTAGCAGCTGGAGGTCGGTTGGTCGGAAGTGATGACCGAAGCTAGCCAACCACGGAAGTGGTAGCCGAAGTTGGCCAACTGCGGCCATTGAAGGTTGTTGCGAAAATTGGCCAACAAACTTACTAAATTAGATTAGAGAGAAAGAAATAACAGATGAATTTGAATGGTATTTACTGTTCAAAACTCATGTAGAAAGGCAAGACTTCCTAGTTCCTTGTCCCATCGAAATCCAAAGTCCATAGTACCCTGGAAAAACCATAAATAGAGGAACCCTCTCCAAATTTTAGAATAATTACAGTAAGAACATTTTGCAATATTTCAAAAGAAAAAAAAATTGCAAAGAACAAAATCTATATGTGAAAGGCTCTATTACTATAAGCCTTTAACATACCCTAAAATTTGAATCCAAATTTTCCTATATATCGATTAATACTTTAAACTTAATTGTTATACAGAACTTAATTGTTATAGTAATACTTGTTATACAGAACTTAATTGTTATAGTAATACTTTAAACTTAATTGCTATATTTATAACGACACCTAAACCTCTAAAAAAGAAAAAAGAAACTTGAAGAATATTGAAGAATATTCAGAGATGAAAAATCAAAAGGCTCCCTTAATTGTTATAGTAATCCTTTAAACTTAATTGCTATATTTATAACGACACCTAAACCTCTAAAAAAGAAAAAAGAAACTTGAAGAATATTGAAGAATATTCAGAGATGAAAAATCAAAAGGCTCCCTTGACTCTTGGCGACTAAATACGTGTAAGGATAAAATGTAGAGAAACGTGTAGAAAACTACAAATATTCATAGATGAAAAATCAAAAAGCCTTAGCCTCTAACTGGAAATATTCATAGATGAAGAATCAAAAAGCCCTAACCTCTAGGAAAGCATCTTCTAAAACTTCAATTACACGTCCATCTAAGAAAGAGAATCTGAGCATCCAAATCCTTCCTCTGATGGGTTTCGATTCAAAATCACCAAACACGCCATTAATAATTTAAAATTAATTTAATATTTAAGTTTATGACAAGTAATTTTGACTCTAGGCACCATACTATTGCTATTGATAAATTCTGAGAACAAACCATCCAGTGTAAGGATTCAGAATGTGCTTTTATCCATCCACCTCCGGGCTTAAGATTCCACAAACCACTCTAATCCAATTCAAAGAAAAATCAAAACTCATGCAACATTTCCAAATCAAACTGCTTCACCCTCATACATAATAATACATAAAAATGGCTCAAAAATCAGCCAATATTTTTCCAAAAATAATAAGAACACAGCTGGCTGCCAACATTTCCTCGTAATCCCACCAACAAATGTGGGTAATTTTTTGCTTCATTCCGCTGCTTACCTTCTACAATGTAATCAACAACCATAACCCAACAAGTTGAATCAAGTCGATATAGTCACACTACCTGTTCATTCCGCTTGACAATGGCTGTAGTTACCCAACTAGAAGCCGGTCCTGTCATATGTAGAAGATTCGAAACAATGTCGATATCGAGTCGGTTTGCCACAACACACAGCCGACTAGATCACATCAACGCTGCCAGTAAGGCTTACAGAAACAAACAATGAGTGGTGTGAAATGGCTGTGCTGCTGTAGACAAATAACCTTATCTCAATTCACTTTATGACATCTATACAACATCCGTTTTGATCCACACGTACATTATACCCCCTGATACATATTCTACACATATTTTCCCTCTTTTGTTATATACAATCCCGTGGCATCTCTCTTACCTATCTATCGAAGGGATACTCCAAATTGTTTTCGGTCACCTTAAAATGTTGTGGACGCTGCCCCGAACAATGCAGGTTCCACATTTTGAAGTATGACCTCTCCAAGTTCCTCACCTGTTACAAACACGAGTTTGGTATCAAAACTTGGAGTATCTATTATCTAACATACAATCCTACAATGTTAAATCACAAGCATACCCATCGAGCCGTGTCGAATAGAGGGCAAGTCATCCTCACAGACTTCAATTTGTTGGTAAGTGCTTGCAGCTTCGGCCGATTCAATGCCAATGATACAGCCTTCTCCTCGTATTCTTTCATGCTACATGACATGTCAAACAAAATAAATCAGAGAACCACCTATCAGACAAGTAAAGCCGACAGATGGCGATGATGAGTAATAAGAATAGCAGCAACCCACAAAATGACTATCAATTTACACCTTTCTTTTTTAATTTCGATGAGTTGTCCCATTTTTTATTTCCGAGGTTACAACATTTAGGTGTCAAGTACACTCATAGAAAACTTTCAGGTAGTTGGCTAGCATGGACGGAACCTATGGGAAATTTGAAGTAAAATATCATTGCAGACAGTGGGAAATTTTGCAGCATAAACTGCTGTGAACACAATACTTCGGCATCAGTATGGAACTTCCTGTTTCAGAAACAAACTCTGACCAAACCAGGGAAAAAACATTCAAATTCTAGATTTGAACATGAAGCATCACTTTTAATTGTAGTTTGTGATTCTTAAGCATTCGAAGGTTCTGTAATCTATTTGTTCATCATACCAAACATTGACACCCACATTATAGTGATGGAGATCGAACAGATGAAAAAAGTTGAAGTACCTGTTAACAATCATCTCGTCTCCTAGTCCAGTTGCAAGACAGAGAGACCCAGCAACCCTTGTAGCCATTTTCTCGAGGGGCAGGGTAATCATTGGTAAACCCGCCCATAAGATGTCCGTTCCTGTTGTATGTGCATTGCACAAAGGCCTGAACATGAATATCACAACGTCAGAAACCAAACAAAAGAAGCAATTTCAATAAAATAGAAAAGGGACCATCATAGAGATGGAGGAAGAGAATGACTAACGTGTCCAGGAACAAATCTGCTAAAGCACTACGTCTGATATGTTCATTTTTCATGGCAACATCTGTGAAAATTATTTGCTCTGGTTGCACTCCTTGGGCGACAGCATCTGTGCGAGAACAAAACTCTCATTTACCACTAGAAGTTCTTTTTAATGTCAATAGCATAAACAACTTAACACATGAGAATATTTTTATCACTGCCAAAAAATCAAATGAATTTCTCATACATGCTCGAAGTCTCATTTCACCAGCAGCTGGGAATCTGAGAAGCCAAAGTGCACTGTTTGGTACACGTTTGAGAATATTACACCTGATACCAGTAAGAAAACATCTGGTCAGATGAGAAACTGCACAAAAAAAAAAACAAATACAGGACAAACGTTACCAGGTGTTGAAGATCTCTGGATCCATTTTGTACAACTGATTAAAGCAAGCAAAAATGAATTTCCCTTCAGGTAACCCATAATCCGAACGTTTATGCTGGCAATTTGGATCCAACGCATCCAGATTTTTCTGCATAGCACAGCAGATAATAGGTAAGGCACATGCAAAACTAATAAACAAACTAGCTCAGAAAACGAGATAACATTTTGAAGTGCTAACCTGCTTATAATCATTAACAAAGTAACAGTGTGGGAGATGGACGATCTTCTCAGAGTAAATATGTGCATAACGTAAAGGCGAAACAAACTGAAAGCAGAAAAATAGGTTCAGAAGATTTAACAAGGCCATAAAAGATATAAACTATTGTAACCTATATAGCTGACCTCATCAGTCACTAAATAATCTATGTAAGTGGCCCCTGTTGTTCCTGGAAACCCCATGTACGAAACCTGAATAGGTGCAGGCTGCATGGCAAATATTTCATTTCTAGCTCCCTGCAAAGTGCATCTAGATATTTATCATACTACAAAAGTAGTAAAAAATAGTAAGCATTAAGAAGAAATAAAATAAACAAATATACTAATTACTAAGCCAATAACTTTAAGCTTTCAAAAGTTGGCATTACATTTCTAACTCAAAAATCATTTGGCAAGATGCAAGTCCTCTTGAAAATAGTACAGAAACAACACAGAAATAACATTTCTTCATATTTTCTACGTTTACTTTTAATACAATAATCAATTGATCCACCAGGACTCAAATTCATGATTTTTTTATATTTAAAAAGCAAAAGAAAACATAAGGAGAGAACATTATTTGAACATCCAAGCCAATGAAAAGCAATCTTCAAGATAATTCCAGAAAACAATGTCCGAAGAAAAATCATCAAAAAAAAAGCAACAAACCTGTACGCAAAACAGGACAAAATAAAAAACTATACCTTAGTATAACCATTCAAATTTATTAGTATTTGAATTTTGTCTTCATTAATCATTTTAGCAATCACATCAGACGTCATGGCAGAGACATCCACGAAGTGCTCAGCTTCAAATTGAATACGCTGTCTCCACTCCGTATTATCATTTGGACTCAAAGCATAGCAAAAGACCTAAAAATGAAGGAGTCAGAAGAAAATACAGGAGAAACAGGTTTCTCAAAGATGTCAAAACATAAATTCTCCAACCTCAACATGTTCTCTGTTGTGCATGCCAAAAACAGATCCCATAAGATGTGACAAGGGGTGATTACCGAAGTCACTGCTCACATAGCTGCAGGTCAACAGCTTCAGTAAAATGAACAATTTCTAAAGAATAAAAAGAACATCTTTAGGTAAATACATACCCAATCCTAAGCCTCTCAAATCCACCATTTCGCTTTATAGGAACTGGGGAAGGGTGGTTGAAACTAGGAAGTGAAAATCGAGATGCAATTTTCAAACAGTGTGATGCATAACTGCGGCTGTAATAACAGAGAAAACTTAAGAGAGCTGCATTCCTTTTTAAGAGCATATACAAAGGGGGAATTACTGTACCTAATATCAAGTGCAAGCATTGGGTCAATCGGATATGCTATTGCATGAAAAGGTTGAACACTTGGTAGAACAGACATCTGAAACAAAGAGTGGCCAGGTACAAAATTACATTGCATAGAAATTGGATAAAATAAGTTGAAGTGAAAGGTCCAAAGGACAAGAGGGGGTGAATACAGGTACGGAAAAATAAATCATACTAACATTAATTTGCCTCTTGATAATCCCCTCTACCTCCGCAAACATTTTATCGCGGTCCTCCCAATTGCAGACACACTGCAAAAGAACATATATTTTTGTTCACAAAACTTCAAGGCTTAACTAACTGGTGTCAACCTAACACCAAGAACCAAATCTAGGAAATTCATCAAGCTGACCAAAAACAAGGATAAAAGTTAGACCAATTTTCAAATCTGAATTTTGCCTCTAAACACTGATGCAGAGGAGAGAACTTGGGGAACCAGGTAACACAAGCATCATAGAACTCACACATTTTCTCATTACAGCACTAGACCAAAATGTTGCAAATAGGAGAATATATAGACAACAGCATAGAAGCAGAAGAGTTCACAAAAGAAGCAACAAACATGTGAAACTTATGGCAGCAAAATTTGATGTCAAACTAAAATGGCAGAAATTAATTCATATAAGCACCCAGCCAGGATTACTTATAAAACGAGCTAAATCGAGATGAGTGAATCTTTTCTTTTCCAGTGTGCTTATTGGATCATCTTTTATACAGTCCATGGTTCCAGTAAAAATATATGGTCCATACCCTTTTTGTTTAACTAAAAACCATGTGAACTGTAAATGAAATCATAACCTTACCTGTAATGTATGCAAAAGGTTGCATGTTGCCTCAGGAAACTCAGGCCGAAGAAGCAATGCTTGTTTATAGCTCTTGATGGCAGCCTCCACATGTCCACTATAGCCCAAGGAAATGGAATCAAATTAAAATCAGTACAAAAAGAAGTCACCAATTTCGCCTTCATCCAATAGGGAAAAAGTGATAGGGTCTGAATCAATGAACTTGAAGTTTTAAATATTCTTATCCTTTGTGAATAGGTTGATTCCCAACTAAATTTTTAAATAGGAGCGGCCAGTTCAAACATTACATAAAAACACAGGTTACTTGATCTGAAACTAAAACTCCATGAAAAGAAAGCATATGAACACCTTTCTTATTTAAGAATCCTACCAAGACCCATGTTGAACCAAAGGGCCGTACATGCTCTTATATTGTTTCAGATCAAGCCGTTAACAAGCCATTAAACATCCAGAAAATCCAGTTTTTTTTTTCCCAAAAGAGAGGAGGAAGAGGAAGAGGAAGAGGAAGACAATGGTGTGAAAAGTTGCAAGGGTGTTCGAGGTTATCTTGGAAGATGCATCTGATGACAACATGATCAAATCATTTTAGGGCACAGTTATAATTTTCCTTTACAGGGAGAGAAGAAATACCTGTCCTTGTAAGCTGAAGCTAAATTAGCATGGGCTTCAGCCATAGTAGGCCGGATATTAATGGCCCGTATGTAGTCTTGAATTGCTTCACTCACTCTACCAATTTCCTTGTAAGTGTTTCCCCTATTCACAAGGCCATCAGCTGCCAGTGGATCAATACGAAGGACCTCATTGTAGCAAGAAATTGCATCAGCATAATTTCCCTGCAGTAGAGATTGAGTGTTAAGGATTAAAAACTGAGAGAGGAAATTTAAATGGAAAATCAAACTATTCTAACAGTTCCGACAAGTTATCTATTGTAACCTTATTCTTGGGACTTCTGCTTGTGCATATCGTCCAATTTACTTTGGTGTTGTTCAAACCATTAAGTACAGAAAACAGACTAAAGCATCTCTGAATTTGATACCTGTTGCTTGTATATGATGGCGAGATTGTTAAAGGGGGCTGACAATCCAGTAGTTACTCTAAGTGTGGCCTTATAATATGAAGCAGCAGCAGGCACCATATTCCTGTACGTACAAAATCAGCTCTTATAAATCATTGGTGAAAGAAGCTGTGAAATAAATAGCAATGGATATATAGCATCATAAAGACAGTGAAACATGTACCATTCCATGTATATATTCCCAAGGTTGGTAAGAGCTTGTGGGTGGCTTGGTTGCAGAGCAAGGCATTGCTTCATGCAGCAACATATTGTTAATCACTGGAAACAAGGACAATAAACTAAAGGAAGAATAGAATGACAATTGACAAAAACATACATTGTAACATTGTATAGCCTCATCCACTCTGCCGAACTCCTTAAGAGCATTACCCTTGAAGATAGCATAACAGAACAATGTACATGTTAAGAATAGCAGAAGATAATTTGAAGACAAGATAAAAACTCACGGTCGCTTAAGATGATAAATCTATGGAACCAACCAAATTGTTGTAGGCCTCCAAAAATCTAGGATCACATGTAATAGCTTGCTTGTAATGTAGTATTGCCATATCAAGTTGACTTTGTTCGTAATAGGTACTTGCCAAATTACCTGAAATATTCAACATGAAGGCAGAGAGGTCAAAATGAGACAACTATAACCAACAAAACATGGAGAATGTAAACAATAAAATTCACATGTACAACTTAAGCTACAACTCTTGAGCACAAGATTGGAAAAGTCAGCCCCAGATATTTTTTAACATGAAATAAAAACACTAAAATTAATAAAAGCCAAAAGTAAAAACATGGTTATAGTGTTATCTCATAAAATATCAAAACATGCCCCAATCCCACAACAAAAGTTATCGGCTCAAAAAAGATCCATGCATCCACAACACAGTAATCTTACTCAAAAACCTTTTAAGCATGAACACTTACCATATGCTATTGCATAGTTTGGTCGCATCTGAATGGCACGTTGGTAGCACACGATTGCCTCCTGAGGCATTCCCAAAGCCTGGAAAAAAGCAAAAGAAACCTCTTGTTTTTTTCTTTAATACCAGGTAGAGAGACACTCTCCAAGGCAAGGACAAACACTTGCAGCCCTCGGACCTGCTCATACAAGGCATACGACACACCTTACCTTATAAACATTCCCCAGGTTCAAGTAGGCATCTGGAAATTGGGGTTTGAGTTTTACGGCCTCCTAAAAGATTAGAAAGTACAAGAACAGTTCAGAAAGACATATAAGTGATTTGGGCAACCAAAAAACTCCACGCACAGGTTAATGGAAACTAGTCACTTTCATTGTGAAATGTTGTGAACTGAAATAAGAGCAAGAATACCTTGTAGTATTGAAGTGCTCTGTTAAGGTCACCAGATTCCATGAAAAGACCAGCAAGATTTGACCATGCAATAGCAAATGTAGGCTGTATACGTAAAGCTTCAAGGTAGCAACTGTACGCCTGCACAAAATGTTAGTTTCCTTGACAATTTGCAGACTTGGCATGGAAGTAACAACAAGACCAACCATCATCTGTTCCCTGGCCTGAAGATAACAAATTGAAATATGTATCGAACTGTGGATTCCAACACAGTTCCACCAATGAATTGTTTCAATTAGTAACTTTACTGGAGGAAGAGAGATTAAGTATGAAAAACTAAATAATAGACGACACTCTTCCTCCCAACTACTGAAAAACAAACATGAGTTAACACTTCATTTGATTCTTTTTGTAACATCTCTGTTCTCCTTCGTGGCCTTTTTGTCATCTCCTCTAAATTAGGCTTAGGGATTTGTCATGGACAGCCCTTAGGATGTAACTCTTTTGAATATTTTGACTATTATCTCAATTTCTTTAAAAAAAATTATAAAAAAGGAGGATACACATCGAGGTAAGAACAAAACGGTATATGATGCTCAAAAGGATTTCAGATCCAACCTCTCATCGTACTTTCTTCTCATCAATAAAATTACTTTGGTTTATGTGAAATCATTTTGTTAGGAGAGTTCAAAGGGGATCTGAATAAATGCTCTTGTTCAAGGCACCTTGAAGAGCAATATTGATCAAGTTCATAGTTAAACTCAGTTTCAATGGCATATTGGAAAGGGAGGACTCAAGATCCAGATCCCTAACTCTTGTCTTAATACCATTGATAGGTTACAGATGCTTTGTCCTTGGATCAACCTCTCTCCCTCGTGGTGGTGCCTTTGCCAAAACAACCATGAATCTGTCCAGCTGCGTTTACTGATTAGCTACCCACCCTTCAAAGGATCTAAAAGGCAATTATGGTTATGCATTATCTGTGCTGTTTTATGGAAGGTTTGGGATGAGAGAAATGCAAGAATCTTCCAGGAAAAATTCAGATCGACAAAGGACATTTTTGATACTATCATTCATACTACTTTTCTTTGGTGCAAAGATATACCAGCTATTATAGCCATAGTTTTTCCTTTCTTATAGCAAACTGGGAAGTTCAGCTATCCATCACACACTCAGAAATTAAAGAGGGGCAATTCAGAAAATACTTTAAGGTACTTACTTCTTGAACCATCCCTTGTGCTTTCATGAGGTTCCCGAGGTTGCTATGAGCATCAACCTATTTTCCAATGAACACGGAAGGTATCAAAGTTCTTGTGCTTCAAACAAGCATAATTTTGCATGATAGCAACCCAAACATCACTTCATGGTAGGAGAGAAAAAGATTGAGAAAAAAAAAAAACAAAACATAAAATATAAAACTCGAAGCTTCCCATGAAAGAATACATGAGGAATACGAAAAATGCCCTAAGGAAAGCCCAAATAATCTAAAAAGGGGCTCCAATTAAACAAAAAGGGACCAAGAAAGGGAGAGTGGGGATGAGGAATTACCAGAAGAGGATTCAATGCAAGGGCCTGACGACAACATTGTGCAGCCTCACCCAGCCGGCCTTTCCGCATGTATGCGCTGGCCAAGTTTGACCATGCATCACAAAAATTGGGTCGAAGCTGCAGCATCAACAAAATAGGTTGAGGACCACACTTGCACAGAGTGAAAAAGATGACTGAGAATCAGAAAGGAATGCAGTTCTAGCATAATAGCCCTTAAACTCTCCACAAGCCACTTAAAAAAGAATAGGAATTAGAAAAATCAGAAGAGAATCTCCAAAATTATTTCAAGCAAGCCCATCAAATAATATGAAGGATAAACACTAACAAAAGCAAGCACTCCCAGCCAGAAAGAAACACATTGATCCCAAGTTTTTTTAATGAGAAACATAGAGCATTCATTTCTTTGGTGATAGGAAATATAAGCCCCAACAAGTAATAAATTCCATAATCAACATCTAGAGCACAAAAGAAGGTGGAAACATCATCAGACAACAAACCATCACTGCCTTTTGCCAAGCCTTGTCCATCTTAAAAAGGCTATTTAGTTTCTTCAGTATTATAAATCATAACTATCAGACCAAGAAACCTAGAAAATTGGATTCCATAACATGCTCAAATCAAAACTCCAGATGAAATTTACTCAAAAAAAAATGTTAATTTTTGACAGTCTCACTAAAAGCGTGGAGTCATGACAACAAATGATATTGAGTGAAAATATTTTAGTCACATACAAATACAAAGATTTGTGCAGTTGATAAGGGTTTATCAAAAAAGATGAGGTCATTTACATCATATATAGCTATGGCCCCAAATATAAGAAGTAAATTACTAGTTAGTATGGTCATGGTCATTACCCATCAAAACAACATCACTTTTACAATGAAAAGGGATCAGGAATCTTTACAAACCTCGATAGCAAGTAGATAGTAACGAATTGCAAGATCTATATTTCCTTTTTCCTGTATTGTGCATGAAGGCAGTAGCATCAGCACCCAATCCGAAAAAAGAACAATTAGAATGCCAAGCACAATCACATGGATTACCTTCCAAGCATTAGCCATGTTTCCATAACACTCAGCAAAACGTGGCTCTATACGGAGAGCTTCTTCGTTTTTTGCAATACACATATCAAAATCGCTCAACTGTAGAGAAAAAGTCGAGCATATACTTGAATATTGAACCATTACAGAATTGAAAAATGAGCATAAGGAAATCTAAGAGAACTACTGGTGAATTGAAGATATAGATAACGTCATTAACAACGATTCATCATATATATCAATATGAAAAAAAAAAAAAAATTGATTTTTGGTATAAGACCTAGTCTTGCAGAGCACAATACCTGATAGTATATGGCACCCATCAAAAGAAGATTATCTGTGCGAAGCGAATTCCTCTCGTAAACTATAGTACTATGCTCCAGCGCCTGCTTATAGTCACCATTCTTGTACTTCTGATGAGCAAGAGCCAGATAGGTTTCTTCATCAACTATAGCACAAACATGATATTAGAACAAGTATTTTAAAGAATGGAAGTCAAAGAACATCTTTTTCGTTTAATTTGGGATGTGTCAAGTAGACAGCATAACAATGACGGGGGGCAGGGAAGTGAAACCACATGGCTTCTCTCTCTTCTCGAGTTCTTGTTTTTCCTTCTCTTTGATGTTTGTTAAAATACAGTGAATGCAAACTCTAGTTCAAAATATATTTAAATTAATAGCAAGAATACAAGTACACCCAGAAATGTCCTTACCAAAACACTTTTTTCTTTTCTTTTTTTTCTGTTTTAAGGGGGGCAAATGATGTGAACAGTATACAGAACAGATATGTAAGAATAAATTCGTCCCCAAGCTAGCATTGAGAATGAGAACATACAAACATGACATCCCCAATACAAGAACGAGTTAAAGCACACAAAAGATACCGCTCCAGAAACACCGATTTACAAAATCATCATGAATTAACCACTGCATTAAGCACCTCCAAGAGCTAGGTTTTAACTAAACAACTAAACTTTCATCACAAATGACCAACACCCAAATCCCCAAATCCCAATTCACAATCAAAATCACAAACCTTCATGAGAATCAGGGCTCTCGAACGTAACCAGGCTGAGTGAGGGGGGTTCCGCCTTCCCCACAAACGATTCGCTGCTGCGATCAGAACCAAAAGCAGCTCGAGAAACCCCAACCACAGCCCCAGTCCCTGGCAGCAGCTGCTGATGGCGAACCTCGCCCTGTACCGACATCATCACCGCGATCCCTTCAGAGGATCAAAACAATTAGACACTGCCACCAACCAGATCGGAGGTCCAACGACAAAAGAAAAAAAGACCCACAAAATTACACAGTAACGCCAAATCAAATCGAAGAAGAAGAAGAAGAAGAAGAAGAAGAAAAGAAGAAGAAATGAGAGAGCTCGGAAAAACCGAACCAAACCCTATGTCAGTTTGGAATTTTCGAGTACTTCTTCTTCGAATATCGTGGAAGAATGACGAGACAAAGAAGAACAATTGCCCCAAAAAAGAAAGGACTTTGATTTTTCGAAGGTGAAATTAGAAAAAGGCAAGCCGTATAAATAGGGAGAAAGAAAGAAAAAGGTCAAAAGAGGGGAGAGATCTAGACCGTTGACGTGGACGGTTGAGATTAAACCGTTGTGGGGGTACGAAATTAGATTCGGTTGCTATGGACACGTATATTGAAGAAAGAGTGGGTAAGAGGTGTATGAAGAAATTTTGGCATGAGATCCCATATTCTTTCTTCTCTTATAAAGTTCTATAGAATTTTCTCTCTTTTCCTTAGAATTCTCTCCTTTTCTTTTTCTTGTCAATTTTAGAATCTTCTTTTTCGAGTGATACTATGTGCACATCCTCTTTCCTTCTTTTTCCAAAATCGAGCTGGACTGTAATATCGACGATTATTTATCATTCACAAATTTAAGATTCGAGTATTAATAATGAGAGTTGTGAATTGTTTTTTATAGGAGAAGAATCTACCCTTGTGAAAACGACTTCTTCGATGACATAACTTGCCCACTAACAAGAGTAACAACAAGAACTAAATGAGAATGAACCTTCTACGATGATGATGGTTCTATTGTAATAAATATTGTGGTTTAAAGTTTTTCAATCTTAATGATTATGATTAAGAATTTATTTAGTTTGAAATAAGAATCTATCTTAAGAGGAGAACAAAAGCTAAATATTGACCATCTGAATATATTTTTGACAAGTGTGCTTTGTTGTATCAACTTGATATTGTCTTTACGAGGACGTATGGATTATATATATATATATATATTTCGTACAATAGGAATAGAGGGATTTGAACCACGCACCTCTTAGCCACAAACATGTTTTATGTCAGTTTAGCAATACTCTTTTCGCCATATTTATATCTATTTTACGAAACTAAACATAGTAAACTTCATGTAATTATAATAGATTAATTAATAAAACAAATGAATTAGTTAATAATAAAAGAATCATTTTAATTGGACAGTTTTTTTTATGCCTAATGGGATACTTTAATTAAGTCATATTAAAAATGAATACTTATACTAAGTTAATTTAACTAATACTAAAATTATTTTTTTTATTGAAACTAATACAGAAATTAATTCAATAATATTTTTAATTACATTAATTTAATATGTTTTTATCAAAAAAATAATTAAATAAGTACATGATTCTTTATTTATTACAATCAATTATTTGATTTTCATTCATTAGAGTTAAAAATTATGAAATTGATTTTAATCAAAATAATAGGTTAAAATACTATTTTGGTATCCATATTTTGAAGTTTGTTTAATTTTAGTCCATGTATTTTCAATTGTCTGATTTTAGTCCCCATATTTTCAATCAATCTTAAATCTAATCCCTCAAAGTTAATTTTTACCAAAATTGATTAACTAATGATAAGAAGAATTTTCAAGCAAGAAAACAAAATATGTGAATATGTTTTCAAAAATCATAGTAAAAATGCTATAGACAACAAAAAAAATTTTAAAAAGAATCAATAAGAAACTAGTATTGGGGACTAAATTTAAGATTTATGGAAAATATAGGAATTAAAATTTGACAATTGAATGTACATGAAGGAGTTAGCATCCTAATAGTGGAAGCAATTAGGATCTAAAGCACTCTAATTACATCAATTTTGAAGATTAAACATGCTTGTTCTAAAGCCAAAAAACAGGGAAAGAACGCTTACTTATTGTAGCTCAAAATTAAATCAAATTCCTTTGAATTTCTGATCACGAACACTTCGTGGACCACCACAAGAGTCTTCTTGCCATTCTCAAGCCTTAAAATGGATTGTGGGATCCAAATTGTGTTGAATTTGAACAACAAGGTGAAAAACACACTGGTTTGGAGAGTTTCAAGTAGGAGAAAATTTCAGCAGAAATTAGCTAAGAAGCATAACCTTTTTCTTCAATTTCTCTCTTCTATTTAAAGAACAAAAGCATGCAAATCAGATTGACATGCATGAAGACACACAATTTGTTGATAAATTCACTCAATTTGGAAGTGGAAGAAGAAGGAGATGATGAAGCTCGCATGAAACACACATCCTACTTCCACTTGCATAGTGGAGAAATTCCAAATTCAATTTCCGAAATTGAATTTTTTTTTTTTTCAATTTCAAAAATTGATTTTCAATTTAATATTAATTTCTAAAAATCAATTTTAAATAAAATTAATTTAATATATAACTAATTCAAATAAACAATTAATTATTTAATTATATTAGTATTTAATATTAAATTAATTATTTCTCCACTTATCCTAGCAATTTCCAATCTGATGAATCTTTATTCATGTAAAAAATATTTAACTCACATTTAAATATTTCTAACTTTCCAATTTTGTCTAATTCACAATTGAACGATCAAATTGTAAAATTTGCTCCTTAACTGAATTTGAACGTTTCAAATTCTTTCAACACACTGTTCTAAGGTTTAGTCCATGAGCTAACATGGGGACCTAATGGACCTACATATCATAAGCTCCAATGATTTGAAATTAACTGACTAAACTCTTTAGCCTAGTTAATTATCATTCGTTAACTACCAGGATACTCCACTAAAGCCTAGTAGCTACACTCTCCTCACTATAAATATATTTCTGTCCACTTGATATAACCATAATAAGTAAGTCGACCCTTCACAAGTTGTTCATAATTACAGTTGGGTCAAAATTACCGTTTTACCCATGTAATAACCATCTTGTTCCTTAAGTCTCACTGATCCTCTAATGAACAATTGGTTTGTAGTCCAACCACCAAACCTAGACCTTCTTGGGCCAATGAGAGGGTGGGGCCTCTTGTTCAAGTCCCGAAAACAGTAATTAAGGGAACAAATTCTCTAATATCCTTAAATAAGGTAGGAGTGAGTTCCATCTTGCAAGACTATGTCCCCAACTATCTGTCTGGTCTTATCCCTATAATTGGGAGTTTATTAAGTCGGCTAATCTGGCCACTCTCACCCATGCAGATTAAAGAATAATCTAAAGAAAATAGGACTTCATAGTTAGCTCAGGATTAAGATCGAGTTACCTTGGTCATCGGGTCGAAATAATCAGTTTTAACAGTAAACGGTGTTACAAAGTATAAGTGATTATTTCTTGGTTCAATCTTATGCAAACTCATTGTATATGATGCCCCCTATAACGACCCGACTTTTCTAACTGACTAGACGCTACTCTATGAACGAGAGATCATGTAAAACAGTTTAAAATCAAGTAATAAAACATATTTTATTTATTATTTTTTAAAAATAAATAAATACATACATAAATAAAATAAAATAAAATATGAATTGAATAAACTTATTCAATCAAATTACATGAAATAAGTTTTTCGGGGTCCCCTTAAAACATAGGTTCAAAATTAATACTAAATAAAAGATAATAATTAAATAATTAAATAAGTTAGATTATTAATTGCAACTAGAACTTATAGCCTAGAAAGAGAAAACATAAATATCATACGTGGAAGCGATGACTGGCCCCATGGCACGATCACGAATTTTTCTTGTCATTTACCTATCATTCACCTAAAAAATACATTTAGGAAAGAATGAGTATTAAAATACTCAATAAGTGGCCCACTATCAGGCCCACTAAGTGAAATTGTTATCTTCTTATCATAGGCACCGTGTACAAAACATAGGCATAGGCATTAATAACACCATAAAAGTGTTATTTTCTCTAACGTAATTTAGGTTCGTTTGTGGATTTTATGTGTTTATTATGCTATTTTATAGAAATTCGAGCAAATCATGCATAATGGAGCGTTACGAGCCATTCGAGGTTGATTTGGAGCTATCAAAAGTGAAATCGGGAACCTGAAGCTTAAGGACGTGAAAATTACAAAAATGCTCCCTTGGAGCGTAGTTGTGCTTCGAAAGTTGATGGATGAGCGACAAAGCGCGTGCGTGCCTGAGCGCAAGACACACCATCGTTGCGCTCTGGGTAGGCGCTCCGACTTCTACCTAGAGCGTAGCGACGCTCTCCAAGAGCACAACGCACTTGCCCTTTTTATAAAATGGACTTTTGCCAAATTATGGTAGGAAGTTAGGGCTGAATTTTCTCTTCTCTTCTTCTTCTTCCCCCTGTATTTCTTCATCTTTGGGTGCATTTTCATGGTTGTAAAGCTCATATTGGACCGATTTCATGGCTAAAGTGAGTTGCTAGCTTAGGTTTAGGTGAAACTCGTGTATTGATTTTGAGGATTTTTGTTCTTAATATATATTTCTCTTTGATTTTCTATGGTTCTTGAATGTGATTGAATTTCTATACTTAGATGTATGTAGGCTTGATCAACCATCATTCATTATTTGATTGCTAGAGATTAGGAATTCGCTAATGTGTTTTTAGTCTTAAGTGGGCAAGGGTTAAAGCATGCTTGGGTTGTGAAATTAGGTTGTTTAGAATAGTCTTTTCACAAACATTGCATGATTAACTATTTCAAGAATGAAATTGATTTGTAACTCGAGGCTTTCCAGGTTATTTATAGTCTTAGTGGAACCCTTAGAACTTAGTGGGATTATTTGCTTGTTATGAATGCTATCGACTCCAAACAACTAAGCAATTGTTTTAATTAAAGTAACTATTAGTTAGGGTGCTTGCTATAGGCTTTCCAGACAAGTTCGCTAAGCACATTAAATAAAGAGAGATAATCAAGTAATCCTATGATAAATCGAACATTGGGTGGATCCTAAGTCCTAAGCTAGACGTTTCCTTTAACTTTTTTCGCATTTTTATTTTCCTACACTTTAAATTCCGCAATTTACATTTTAAAACAAAAACCTTCATTTTTACTACTTTCCATAGACATATTTAACTTAGAGATCGTATATTAGGCTCCGTGTGGTTCGACCCCAGACTTCCGCTTGTGCTATTCAGTAGTATAAGTTGTTGGTTAGGTGAATTATAAATTTTATTTAATTGTCAAGGAGAGGTTTACGCGCCCATTCTCCAAGACGACCATCTGGCATAAGTAGCGTAGCCGGAAGCACACAGTCATAGATAGTGATCTCGAAGGTCAC
The DNA here is from genome assembly GCA_031780015.1 of Citrullus colocynthis. Lineage (NCBI taxonomy): Eukaryota > Viridiplantae > Streptophyta > Magnoliopsida > Cucurbitales > Cucurbitaceae > Citrullus > Citrullus colocynthis. The sequence goes on from QLSR01000140.1 coordinate 1,672,445, forward strand.
AGTCATAAGCATAGGTGGTGATCCCAAGGGACACCCAGTCATAATCATAGTCAGTAAACCTGTAGGTTCACAGTCAATAGAGAGTACAGGGCCCTATAAGTAGGATAACAGTCACCGTCATTCCAATATACGTTTAGAAATAGATATCACAACTTAATCCTAATGTCCAATCCTGTCCATAATAACCAAATAATATTCCTACATAGAAGCATAGACCAAAATTATACCCATCAAACACAGTAAATCTAACATACTCACATCTCTTACATTCATGAGACCTAACTGATAGAGCAGATCGAAACTTAATCATAATGTCAAGTCCAGTCCATAGTAACCATAACCAAATAATGTTCCTATTAGAACCATAGACCAAAATTGTACCTAGCAAACATAGTAAATTCAACATACTCAAAACATCTCCTATATCCATTCATGAGACCTAACTGATAACACAAACAACCACTGCATGCTTATAGGGTATGCATACAACCATTACATGCTTATAGGTTATGCATACACTTAATCATGAATAGTGCAATTAGGACACCAAAATGCAAGCACTTAATCATGAATAGTGCAATTAGGGAACCAAAACGCAGGCAAAACAATAGTAAATCACTTACCTTGGAAATGAGTCCAAAAGATTTCCCAGCTGACAATTTTCTGTAAGGACATTTGACTTAAAACCTTGAATTAAAACTTGGGATACAACCCAAACCCAAGATTACAGTAAGCTTTTAGGCATAAACTCCAAAATAAAACAATTACTTAACAATTGCACCTTGTGCAACCAGGTTCCAATTTTTCCAACTTCTAATAGTAAGTCCAACCTATATATAATCAACAATTTAGGGGTTAAAACTCCAAATTTTAACATCAAAATCAGTACAATTGTCCTAGAAGACTCTTACAACAATTTAGTTATTTACCACAAGTCACTAGAAAAACTCGAGCTTGGTTGGACCACCCACCAACAACCACTGCCTATTTAATCTACGCACAAAACCATGAATCAGTAAATTTGCACTCAACACAAAAAACAACCCATCTTTAATTAGTACCACAGAAATTAGGCAAAACTCACCACGCTACGGATTCAAGCCAAACCGAAGACGAAGAAATGCTAGACTGGTGACTACGGGCAGTGTGGTAGAGACGAACAACGCCAGTGGAAAGAAAAGAAAAAAAAAACAGAAGAAAGAGGAGGAGGGCAGCGTCGGGAAAGAGAGAGAGGGAGAGAGAAAGAAGACTTTTTTTTTTTTTTAACTCTACACGCAAAAACTTAACTTCTTTCCTTAATTACAAAACCCTAAAAAAACCACCTCTTCTTTTCTATCTCTCTCTTTTTTTTTTTTTTTTTCCTCTTTTCTCACACAAGACACCACTTAATTAAATTAAAACCAATTATCAACCTCATCAATAAAATTTCCTCCAACCATCCAACATAATTCAAATTAAATTTAAATCTCAAATTAAATTGAGATTTCCATTAATTGAATTACTCCCAAACCCTTTTATCACGTTGACTTTGCAAGAACGAATTTCTCAACATAATCCAATTAAACCATATAAGTGAACCAATCATCCAAATGAATCAAGATAATCAGTTTAAATACCTGAAAATCTAGGATGTCACATTCACTCACATGTCTCTATCGGAATGATGCAGGATCACATTGTTTGTATCAAATACAAAGTGGGTTGCATCCATAATGTTCATTACCTAAACTTGATCCACTTTTATGTCAACATTTAAAGTTTAAGTATTCTAACTTATAGCTAAAGGTTATTAGTTTATTGGATTTAATAAATGCAATTTACATATTTAATAACAATTTTACTAAAAATATCTCAACAACAACTTTATTGATAATAAGTTTCATAAATTACAAACTACGAGTTTTATTATGACACAAAAATCCAATTGTACAGAGAATAAAATTGAACAACTTCAAAGTATAGGAACCAAAATGTTATTTTAACCTAAATAATATAAAGAAATATATTTTTTATAACCAGTCTACAAAAATTATAGTAAGAATAAAGAACAAAATATGATATGTTAATAATAAAAATTAATAAGAAATATTAGGAAAGTGTATTAAAATTATGACATGTTAATAATGAATTATGTAATTAAAATTAATTCCAAAGAAAATAATTATCGACTATAAAAAATCAATAAATAATCAATTATAATAATTAAAAAATGAATTTTTGTAATTAGTTTAACTAATCTTAGTTGACTAATTAAATATATTTAAGATATTCTTAGCTAATTAATTAATAATTTGTGTGAGTAAGTATAATTGCATTTGTTGAATGAGAAATTTCAGTTAATCATAGGTTGCCACATCATCACAACAAAAGTCCAAGCCTATTGTGAAAATTATAAATTGGATCAGGTCGAGTAATTAAAGTTGCTCGTATCCAAACTCCAACCCAGTTCAAGCTCATGGTGAAAATTTGGGCAAAAAAAAAAAAAAAAAAAGGTCAAGCCCAAAAAGCTTTTTTTTAAAAAAAACAAAAAGGGAAAAAAAAAAAAACCAAAAAAAAAAAAAAAAAAAGGTCAAGCCCAAAAAGCTTTTTTTTAAAAAAAACAAAAAGGGAAAAAAAAAAAAACCAAAAAAAAAAAAAAAAAAAGGTCAAGCCCAAAAAGCTTTTTTTTAAAAAAAACAAAAAGGGAAAAAAAAAAAAACCAAAAAAAAAAAAAAAAAAAGGTCAAGCCCAAAAAGCTTTTTTTTAAAAAAAACAAAAAGGGAAAAAAAAAAAAACCAAAAAAAAAAAAAAAAAAAGGTCAAGCCCAAAAAGCTTTTTTTTAAAAAAAACAAAAAGGGAAAAAAAAAAAAACCAAAAAAAAAAAAAAAAAAAGGTCAAGCCCAAAAAGCTTTTTTTTAAAAAAAACAAAAAGGGAAAAAAAAAAAAACCAAAAAAAAAAAAAAAAAAAGACAAGGTCAAGCCCATATAGGGCCCATGCAATCCTCTATAAATGGAGGTTGCACCCGTTCATTTGGAGGAGGTTGGAAGTATTGACAACGAAGTGCTGAAGCTTTGACGACTTGAAAATTGAAGCTATGAAGATTTCAAAACTCTGAAGTCTTGATTGATCTAAAGAATACAACATTCTAAAGATTAAAGACTAAAGTCTAAAACTTTCCTTGAATTCCAAAAGACTGAAGCTCTAATCGATCTTAAGTTTACAACTTCGTAAAGATTGGAAGAACTAAAGGCCAAAGCTCTGAACTTCTGAAGTTCTTAAAATCTAAAGTTCCAAATATTGAAGCTTTGAAGATCCAAAGAACACAACTCTCGAAGGCTCTAAAAATCTAAAGATTAAAACTCTGAAGATCTAAAGAACACAACTCCCTCAAAAGTTTTGAAGATCAGATGACATACTAAAGCTCGCAAGACTGAAGCTCCAAAGACCAACTTTTGCTCTCCTAGAGATTTAAAGACTAAATTTCAAATGACTTCTAGAAAATCATAAGACACTCTAAAGTTCTTGAAGTTAGAAACTCCAAAGGTCTATCCAAGTTAATCAACAAGTCAGAGCCTTATCAAACTCGACCAATAAGCCAGAGGCCGACACAACAAGATCATCAAGCCCAAAGATCGATCCTCAAGAAGATCATTAAGCCCAAAGGTCAATCATCCAAGAAAATCAACAAGCCAAAAGGTGATTCTCTAAAAAGATCATCAAGCCCAAAGGTCGATTCTCTAAAAAGATCATCAAGCCCAAAGGTCGATCATCCAAAAATATCATCAAGCCCAAAGATCGATCCTCCAGAAAGATCATCATGCCCAAAGGTTGATCATCCAAGAAGATCAACAATGTTAGGTTTTATGCCCTAAAACTCATAGATTGTAAATGTAATTATTTGACTGTCATTAAATCATTAATAAAGAGTTATTTATGTGTTCCTTCAAGAAGTGTTATTGATTGTTTTTGTTTGTTTTGTCTTAATAACCCTAAATCCAATAAACTAACATTCTAGACTGTTTTATGAGTCTTGAACTGTATGTGGGGACATACAAAGATAAATGTTCAAGATACTGTCTGAAGGATTTATAGTATATAGATAAGATTTGGTACCTTATCCTAGTGATACTATGGATACAACCCACTTTGTATTTGATACAAATGCAATGATCTAACGTGTTCGTGTAGGTGACATGCGAGTGGGAGTATCCTATGCAATAAGTTTGCACAAGACCAGACCACGAAATAGTGATCACTAGATGTAACTTCGTTAACTAGTTAAGTTTCTATCTCAATAGGATGACCTAGACAACTTATTCTTAATCCTGAATATAATATGAACTCTTGTCCACGAGGGATTGTCCTTTGATTTGTATGGGTGAGAGTGGTCGTTTTACGACTCAATATGCCTACCATCTTGGGGACAAAGCCGAGTGGGGAGCTGGGGACATAATTATACAAGATGAAATTCACTCATTCCCATCTTTAGGGTAAATAGATTAGTATTCCCTTAAGTGGTATCTTCGGGACTTGAACAAAGGGCCCTACCATCTCACTGGCCCAATAAGGGTTTCTGTTTAATGGTTGGACCATAAACAAGTTGTTCATTAGAGAAGCACTGATACTTAAAGATTTAGAAGTAAACTAGGGGTAAAGCGGTAATTTGACCCAACTGGTTTTATGGACACTTGTGAAGGACTAATTTGCTGTTATTGGTCTATATCCATGGACACAAAAATATATCTGCAGTGAGAAAAGTGTAGCTGTGAGTCTTTAGTGGAGTGTACCCACAGTTAACGAATATTGATTAATGTGGTTAATGAGTTTAGCCGATTAATCTTATATTAGCTTCCGATCTATAGGTTCATTAGGTTCCCTTCCTAGCTCGTAAAGAGTGTTGAGGTATTTATGTCTTGAATGAAATTTGAAATGTTCAAAATTAACTTAGGGAAATAATATAATGTATGATGATACATTATAATATAAAGTTTATTTTGAACTTTATAATATCATTTTAATTTTGGATATGATACAAAATTAATGTTTGAGAGAATTGAATATTTGAAGGAGTTCAAATATTAATATGAATTAGACTCATATTAAAACTATAGGTTAAAATTAATGTGTATTAGATGCACATTAAAAATATAAGTTATGAGATAATAACAATTGAATATGATTCAAATGTAGGTTAAATTAAATATTAGATATTTAATTTGAAAATTAATTAATTAAAAAATTAATTTTCTTAGTTCATTTTAATTAAATTTGATTTAATTAAATTGAATGAATTAAAACTATAGGTTATATGAGAGATATTTATTTAAATATGAGAGATATCAATTAAATTAAATTTATTTATTTATTTATTTAATTAATTGTTAAATTAATTAATTAATTAATTAAAAAAGTAATTCCCATACGTGGGAGTTACGCTTTACGTGGTTTAATCCCACGTCTCCTGATTTCTCTCTCCATATATGCCTGCAAAAAAAACAGAGAGATGGAAGTTATTCTCTCGATAATAATTCTCTCTGGTGCTCTCTCTCGAGTTTTTCCCATAGATCAAGAACATCCACAATCCTTCATCACATCATAACTTAGAGGATAGGAGAGATTCGTGGTGGTGGTGTTTAGAGTCGACAACGAATGTAATACTTCTAACTCTTAAAGAATACTTAAACCCTATAATTAATACAGTAGGTTTTTTGTACTTTTTTTCCAATGTATTGGTTTCAAAATCTCAATTTACTTTGAATTTGGTTTTGTATTGCTTCCGCTGTGTTGGGGATTTCAACCCTTTCAAACAAGCCTAATGATTAAAATTTACTTCTTGAGAGATATAGTCCAACGATCAAATATTAGAGATTGTACCCACAACACTGAAATTAATACAAATATAAGTTCAAATTCTAGGAATTAAATTTCTCCGAAAATCTCATTAAAATAATAATTTTTTATTTGTAAAAAATGAATTAATTAAATGTTTAAATAAATCATTATTGACCTTTCATATCATATTTTTATTTTAAATATAGTTAATTAAGTAATTACTAATCATATTAATTAAACAAAATTAATATGATTATTTATTTTAATAAATCAATAACGATTTATTTAAATATTTACTTAATTCATTTTTACAAATAAAAATTATTATATTAATGAGATTTTTGGAGAAATTTGATTTGTAGAATTTAAATTTTATATTTGTATTAATTTCATTGTTGTGAGTACAATTTCTAATATTTGATAATTTGATTTTTACTCTAAAAAAGTAAAATTTAAAAAAATGATAGCTTGAGAATAAATTTTTTAGAGTAAAATGTTGAAAACTATGTAACAAACATGGATGTTGTCACAGGGTTGGAAGTTTGTCAAACTCCTAAGACTCGAAGTGAACACCCACAAAGATTCGAGCATAGCTTGTTTGTATCATTTTTTATTGAAAAAAATCTCCAATCAAATGATCCAAGAATAAATAGAAGAAAAATAAGTTGGGTTGCATCTCGAGATAATGATAGGTAAATTGCAACTTAATTATATCGCAAAGAACAATAAACATTAAGAACGAATATCACTTTGCCATCCTACTTATTATTATTATTATTTTGTCTGGTGCTAAGTTATTAAGATTATGAACTTGAATAACTATAATTTAGCTCTAACTATTTGGTTTTCTATTTTTAACTTTTGAAACTTAAACCTAGAAATACCTTTTTATTTCGAAATTTATTGTTTTGTTATCTACTTTTCTATCGATGTTTTAAAAAATTAAACCAAATTTTGAAAACTAAAATAAGTAGTTTGTAAAAATTTGTTTTGTTTTTAGAATTTAGCTAAGAAATCAACTTTTTTTACTTAAAAAGATGAAAGTTATAATAAAAAATTGAGAGAAAATAAACTTAACTTTTAAAAATCATATGGTTACTAAACAACACCTTAGAATTTTGTTTCGTTGTTAAAAAAATGACAACACCAATAAGTACAATTTGTTTTATTTTTGAAAAAAATTAAATTGCTTAGGAAATGTATTTTTTTTCTTTGAACGATAAGAAATGTATCTTTTAAATCTTAAAATTTTCTTTCTGATATCTTTGAACGCCCACAAATTCTTTTTTCCCCCCTAATATTCTCTCTAAAGACATGAAGATTATACTCCTTTCTCATTGTAAACTTATTGGCATGCAACACATTATTTCTAAACATCGTTTTCTCATGAAGGCCATCGAGGTTTAATTTATAGTCCACTTCGCTAGAGTGAGTGAATGATAAAGTCTAAAGAAGAATATACACAAAAAAGAAAAAAAAAAAATACACTTTTCATCTCTAAACTTTCGTAAAACTAACCAATTTGGTTTATAAATTTTAGTATATATCGATTTAGTCCTTGGACTTTTAATTTTTTGATGTTTTGGTCCTAAAACCTAGCAAGTATAATTTAGTTCCCGTACTCCACATTTTATAACGATTTTGACCCTATTATGAATTTCTTTTATTTAAGATTTAGTGAAATTTATTATGCACGTAGATCGATAAATTGATTAGTAGATATCAAATATTTTTAAATAATAAATACTAAGTTGCTACGTAATAAAAATTAATAATTGATTATACTAAGATATTTTTCATACTAGGGACTAAAGTCTTACGTACTAAGATTCAATAACTAATTTGTTACAAATTTGAATAAAAATAACACATGTTATCTTATGTGTATATATATGTATTGCAAAGGAATAATTAATAGTATTGTAAGTATGAAAAGAATCATATTTTAGATACACTAAACTTTATGATTATAAAAGAAATAGTTTAAGATAAAAACAATTTTTAATGATATTAATTAGTCTTGTTCTTTTAAATAATACTTATAATATAGTCATATATATGTATTGCAAAGGAGTAATTAATAGTATTGTAAGTATGAAAAGAATAATATTTTAGATACACTAAACTTTATGATTATAAAAGAAATAGTTTAAGATAAAAACAATTTTTAATGATATTAATTAGTCTTGTTCTTTTAAATAATACTTATAATATAGTCATATATATGTATTGCAAAGGAATAATTAATAGTATTGTAAGTATGAAAAGAATCATATTTTAGATACACTAAACTTTATGATTATAAAAGAAATAGTTTAAGATAAAAACAATTTTTAATGATATTAATTAGTCTTGTTCTTTTAAATAATACTTATAATATAGTCATTCCTATTCTTTTATTAAAATTACTAATACATTATGTTAAATAAATAAATAAATACTTCACCTACTCACACTACACTCACATGGACGTGATTTTTTTTTAGAAACCTGAACATGAACATTAATAACACTTTTTTTAAGTCATAATGACATATTTAATTTAAACCGTTAGAGAAAACTTAAGTAAAGGACTTAAAAGATAATAATATATCCTATTTTTTAATTAAAGAATAATAATTTTTTTCAACAAGTCAAATCGAACATAATTTAATTGGCATACAAGTATGTTAGTAATAACGTGGTATGTGGTTCAAATCTCCTACCTCCTAGTTGCACTAAAAGAAATCTAAGAAAAATTCACGTAAATTAACACATATTATAAAATCTTAAACTCAAATTTTTTTTTTTTAGTTTACATTATAATTAAAATAAATAAAACAAACATTTTAAAATAATATAAACTAGCCTAAAATTTTATTAAATTTGACTGTAACAAGATAAAGTTGTAAGATAAAATTGTAAAGAGTGTTGGAATGGAGGACAAAAATTTTAAGTACCTTTTTCTAACCATACTTGAATACTTTTTTATAATCATTGATAACTAAAAGGATAATATAAGGGTGAAATATAAACAATTTTACCAACCATTTATTTATAGAATTTTAATGATAGATCATGGAATTTAAGAGAGTTCGAGATGCTAAAAGTTTTGCTTATTATTATTTTTTTAAGAAAAAGACATAAATTTCATCTATTTGATCACAAAACTAAGCTTCATTTTTTTTTTTAATTTTTAAAATTTTTATATACAATAAAGATTGGAAGATTCAAACGACATATCTATTAGTCACTAACATACATATTATATGTCAGTTGAGCTATGCTCACTTTGACTCTTAACTTTTTTTCTTTCATCACAATTCGTTGTTTTTAAAGCCTATGTCATTTTGAGAAAGGCAAAAACTTACCTTACAAATATTGTTCATAGATGCAAGTTTTATCTTTCTTGCTTGCTATTGTCATTTTATAGTTAATACATTTCTTTAAAAGAACAAAAGCAATACAACACTAAAACTAATTTGAAATAGATAATAGTTGGACTTGTATTGAACATTTTCATTAAAAAAAAACTTAAATTCATTTTACTTTAAAAGATGTAAATGGTAACTTTTTAAAAATACAAGGAACAAATTGAACTAAAATTGTGCGCATAATAATCAAAATGAACAAAAGTTGAAAATAGAGGAACGAAAGTGAACCTTTTGAAAGCACCAAAGTTTAAAATAAACCAAAATTGGAAGAATAAGGATCCACAATATTTAAACCTTATTTTTATTTAAATATTCTATTAAATAATAATTTATAATTGAGTTCCTAATTAATGTTTTTCCCTTCTCGTTCAGTCCTCACTTTTATTATTAAGGCTTTTTTCAAATATAGCAAAACAAACTAAAATAGTTACAAATACAGCAAAATTTCACTATCTATCTCGATAGATTGCAATAGACTATTATCTGTATCACGATACACAGATCATAGTCTATTGCAATCTATCGCAGTCTATTGCAGATAGAGTATGTATTTTGCTATTGGTTGTAAAACCAATAAATATTTTAAGCAATTTTGCCATTTAAGATAATTTTCTTTATTATTATTATTATTATTATTATTATTATTATTATTTCAAAGTCACGTTTTAGGTAGTTATGCCTTCTGTTTCTCTAATTAATTTTGTAGTGTCATGAAATTAACTATAAAAAATGATGATATAGTTTAAAGACTCACTTTCTTAATTGTGTTTAAAATACCCTGGGTTTTAATTTGATAAAATAGACAAACCATTTATCTATAACTATAATATCAAAAACATACTAGATGAAATTCAACTTTTTTTTCTTTTTTTTTTAAAGGGACCCTGTTGAAAAAAAGACAAGAAAAATAAAATAGAAAAAAAATTAGGAATTAAATGATATATTTATCTACATAATTAACTTTTATTAAAACATAAATTTATAAATATTAGTAGAAATTATATTTTTGTTTCTAAAAACTATATACTTTGGTCATCATAATTGGAACATTTTTTTTTCCAAAAAAAAAAAACTGAATATTTTTTAGTTAAAAATTTATAGAGAGAATGATAGTAGTAAACTATATTCCAATTTTAGGCATATTTTAAAGGGAAAAAATATTAACAAACAAAAGAAATGAATGTAGTGGGTTGGTGGTGTAGACTTGGGAGTAATTAATCAAATAATTAGATTCATTTGATGTGGCATAGTTTATGGTCCATCAATTTACTGTTCCATAAAGACAATATGTCTAATCAATGTTGATGAAATCTGCTGCCCACCAACTGTCCATGTGATGTGATGATATCTATTTCTTTTCTATTTTTTGAAACAATGATATGTTTTAAATCTCCTCCTTTAATTTGCTCTTAGTGTATTATCATACATTTCTTATTCTTTGGGATAAATGAAGTTATTTTGTCTTTAGAATTATAATTTGTAACTTTGTGAATAATGATTTTGATGTATGTACAATAATATTATTATTTAGGGTAAAAAAGTTTCTAAGTTTTAGGTATACTCTCCATTTAAGTTTTAAAATATTAAATTTTTAGTTTTTAAGGTTTTTAAGGTTTGTGTTTGATTTTAATTTAAATCCCTAGATTTCAAAATGCTATAATTTTATCTTTGAGATTTAAGTTTTGTTTCAATTTAGTTCCTATATTTCAACATTTTCCCTTTTAACCTTGATTTTTCACTAATTACTTACTTTAGTTTTTAACGTTCATGTCCATTAATTAATATAATACAATTATGAAGTAAAATTTTAAAATTAGTTAGTGATGAAAAAATAGTGAAACTTAATTAATTATAATTCTCTTAAATCTTGAAATTTAGGGACCAAATTGAAACAAAACTCAAATCCCAATGATAAAATTGTAACATTTTGAAACTTAGGGACTAAATTGATATCAGACTCCAAATTAAAAAAACTAAAAGTATAATATTTTGAAATTTAAAGACTAAATAAAAACTAAATAAAAAATGTACGGACCAAAAATGTTTTTTTTCATCCGTATTACATGTCAACCAAATCTTAGTGCTTAGAATGTAATTTTGAAAAGAAAAAAAAAAATAGAAAAGTACTTTTCTGGGCTAAAAAAACTTATCAATTCTACTACATTATTCAAAAAGAAAAAAACAGAAAGAAAAAAAAAAAAAAAGATAAAGTATATCAATGATTAATATACGCTAGTGAAATGTTTGTCAAACTTTGATGATCGAGTAAGAAGTTACCAGTAAGTGATAATATGGGCATACCTAAAGCACATGGTTGGAATTTATATGCCTTAAAACATTGTTTTTAATATTTTGTTATTTAATTTTTAATTGTAATTTATACATTATTCATTACACAAAATTAATGTAATCTTGGATATATTAAAAAACAACTTAAAAAGCTGATAGTATATGAATAAAGTTATATGTTTTACCTTAATAATATTATTGAGACGACTCACTTTGTAACTGTTACAAATGATTATATCCAAATCGTTTATATAGAGACATGTGAGTGAGATCAATATCTTATATAATGAGTTTGTATAAGTCTAGGCTATGAAATATCTTGAAAGGATCGGACATTTCGATCCCGCTGCTTTGATTTCTTATTAGAATTTAAAACATACTAAAATAGTAAATGAGTTAAGCACAAGAGAATCATAATTTTGTAGACATGAAGCTACAACAAAATCCTTCTCTATTTGAAGTTCTCCACGAAGTCTTCCTCGTTATGGCTCTGACAATGATCCAGCTTGTGGAAGCCTTCTTGAAAGAATAGAAAGAAGAGGGAGAGTTGAGATCTTTTCTTTGTGATTTTTGGGAGAGACTATTAAGAGAATTTTCTATAGAATAATTGTGTAGACTTATTAATGAGGACTCTGAACCCTTATATATAGGACCTAATAAGGTTAAACCTAATCTAATTAGGATAAACCTATTTAATTATAATTATCTATTTTAATATCTCATATTAAAATTATAATTATAATTATCCATTTTAATTTTTCAAATTAAAATGATTAATTATTTGAATCATCTTCGATATATTAACTGTAACGACCTGATCCTTTAATAGCTAACACGTCGCTACGTCATGCATGAACATTTAATGAATGCGTTGGGAACTAAGAGACACGATATCACACACTTTAGATAAATGCGGTTTAGTTTACAAAATGACTGAATTCTTGAAAGTTTATTAAACCAGCATAGAGGAGTAAAAACGCTTTAGTGGGGAACCGCTTAAATCGTTAGGCAAAACCTCAAGAAAAGAAAATCGAACATAACCATATCAAAAACAAATAACAAACGGTTTAATGTATGCAAATACTACTACTACCTTACAAGTCCAGTGAGCTATACCCTAGACTAAGGTGTGGAAGCAGTGTCGACGATCCCATGGTACGATCACAGATTTCCTCGGCCATGCACCTGGCCACCATGCTCCTTACCTCGGAGAAAAACATAGAAAAGGGTGAGCAATTATACTCAGTAAGAGGCCCACTATTGAGCCTAGCTATCACCCTTTTTGTCGTGTGCACCCGTGTACCCGGCATAGGCATAAGCGTAGGCATAAGCATAGGAAGCGACCCGAGGGTACACAATGATTACATTTGTAACATGAACATAGGTGGTGATCCCGAGGGATACCCTTCGTAGCATACTACATTAGGGGTATGAGGCACGACAACAGGGCAACCTGTAACATGTCATGGCATACTGATTCATTGCAGAGATTCACATAGTTATAGGCACATTAGCATAAGAACGTTACTTACAAACTACAAACTTGGCATACCAAAACAATCATAGAAACCCACATCCGAGACAAAAGTTCATAGCGACATTCACTAGTCAACAACACAACTAGACATTAGGCGTCACTAAAGCCTGGTAATAAGTCCCTTACCTGCAAGAGCGAGACTGCGGCGAGACTGAACGAGACAGCGAGACTGAGCGAGACAGGGAGACTACCTGTGCGACATCGCGACTTCCCTACACTGCGACAACGTGCTATGAAGGCTGTGACAACGCGTCGTGGAGAGGACAGGTGACGCGACGATGAAGATTGTGATGACGCGTCGCGGAGAGGGCTGCGATGCTGCGGCGCGAGGTCTATGATGATGCGGCAACGAGGACTAATGATGCGGCGAAATGCGGGCTGTGACGATAAGACGCGATGAGGACCGAGATGCTGCGGCGCGACGACTATGATGATGCCGCAACGCTGAAAGCTGCGATGATGGCGACAGTGAGGGCTGGGACGCTGCGACTGAGTGATAGAGGGTTGTGCAAAAAATGGCTGACGAAGAGGTAATTCGAGAGAGGGATTGACCCCCTTTTTTCTTCTTCCCCTTTCTTCCCTTCTCCTAAAAACGCCCCACGGTCAAAAACTTACCCGAAGATCTTTCCCTAACCAAAAAGCTGATTTCTCCTAATGACCAAGGATTTCTAAACCCCCCTTCACGCTCCCTTCGCCTGCATGGTTCTTTTGTTATTAATATTATTATTATTTTTTTTCTTTTTAAATTAAATACGAGAAAAGTGATTTACCTAAATTTTAGGCCGTTACATTAATCCTCTCATTATATATCTTTAGTTTGAATCTCATTCAAATTAAATAATTAATTATTTTTTTAGTACTAAATAATTAATTATTTAATTTGAATGAGATTCAAAAAATGATTAATTATTTGAATCATATTCAAATACATTAATTCTCCCATATCATATAGTTCTAATTTGAATCTCATTCAAATTAACTTTATAATAATGTATTTTAATACATCAATAATTATATTAATTGTATCTAATACAGTGAATATATTTTCCTCCTAAATTCGAATATTTCAAAATTTTCTTTCAATTCATTAATCCTTGTTGGTACGTGGTGAGCTAGCAAGGAGACTCTATAGACCTATAGATTATAAGCTTTAATGATCCAAGATTAACTAACTAAACTCTTTAATTAATTAACCTTCTATAACGACCCAACTTCCTAGGACTTGTACCAGGGCGTTACTACATGCATGCATACATCTCAAACGACTCTTTTTATAAGTTTAACTAAAATTAAAAGAATTTTACAAAATAAATAACTCTAAATAACTGAAAATCTTAAATCGAGATACCCCTAAAACTTAAAAAGAAAATTGGAAAAATCTTGCATAAAGCGTCTAAGAGGGCAAATACTAGAACTTTGGACTTAACATCAAGACTGGAATTTAAAACATGAAAACATGAGAACATGAGTGAAGGCATCTATCTTGTCCCAATGGCACGATCATAGATTCCTTCTGTCATTTGCCGATGTGTCCTTACCTTTATTTGAAAAACATATCATAATAAAAAATGAGTATAAAATAATCAGTAAGTAACCTTACTACTGGGGTCAGGTTATGCATACATATATGCAAACATATGCATATTGGTGGGACAAGCATACTTTAAATTATCATAGTAACATGAGAACATGAAACATGGATGACCATCTAGTGAACAAGTTAACCTGTTCTAACACGTATTTGGTGGCCCAGAGGCACACAAGCATTGTAGGGAACCCGTCGATTCCCGAAACTATGACATGGTAGTGAACCCGTCAGTCCACGAAGCTAAACATGTAGTGAACCCGAATGGTCACATAACGTGGTAGTGAACCAAAGAATTCGGTCATATGGTAGGGAACCCATTTGCTCCCGGTAACATAGTAGTGAACCCGAAGGATCATGAAAATGTGCCTAGTGTTAGAAGGGCAATTGTCATCTACTAAACATATAACATAAATCATACTTTTTGTAGGTCCTAGAACATAATCATGATCACTTTTTCATAGTTCTAGCATGCACATAACTGGATTACTTCATACATACAACATATTCTTGACTTCTACAACATGTTTCTATATTCACTTAATCCAAATTGAAATTGAGGAACTAAAGTGCCCGACACGAAGGCATTCCGGTAGTGAAGTCACTTATCTCAAATTATGTCTAGATAAAGCTATCACAACAACCCGACTCCAACAAATTTCTTGAATTAAAACCTCGAACATAAATCCAATTTAAAATTTAATCATAGGGTCAAACCCCACACATAAAAATCAACCAAATAATGCTAAATAATTATTACCCGAAATAGGCTTAATCCAAACCACCTCCAAACTACTTACCCAACTCTTGATTTGATCCAAAATCACTCAAGATTCCAATCAAGGGGTCCAACCTACAAAAAGACCACCCATAGGAGTCTACGCTCCAAACCCTACGGGCAAACCAAATTTAACTCAAAAACTTAGTGGGTGTAAACCCTACTTTTATTTCCATATACTCAAGCTAAGCAAGTTGTTAGTATGTTGTGGACTTAGACAAATTATTTCTTATTTACGCATGAAGAGGCGTGGGAAAGAAGAGGCCAAGAGAGGCATTGTGTGGACTTAGCCATGGAGGAGAGATTGTTGCAAGTAACTAGGCGTGTAGCTTGAGAAGAAGAGTAGCTGAGTGCCATGGAGAAGTGTGGTGTAGTCGGGTTGTATGACTTTGAGTGTGGCCGGCGTGGAGGGAAGAAATATGTGAAAATTCGGCTAAGTGTTAAGTTGAGGCATTGAAGACTATGGAGTAGCCGAGCCTTCTAAGTGTGTGGTTGATGCAGACATGTTGGGTGAGTAGGCTGAAGGATGCGTCTTGCTTGAGGTGTGTAAGAGGAAAGGATGCATTCCTAATGGGTAGACAAGAGGGTGATGCGTGCTAGTGAGTAGCTTGAAGTATGGGAAGATGTGTCTTAGGTGCTTGGTTGAAGTCATTGATAAAAGATGGAGAATGCGTCTTTGAACTTGTTCGCAAGAAGGCATGATGCGTCTTTGATGCTAATGGTGAGAATAGAATGCGTCCTAGAGGGGCGTCCATCAACCAAGAGGAGCTTGCGTGCAAAGGGGTAGCCGAGAGAAGGAAAAGAGAACCTTTAAGATGATCAACTATGCGTAGAAGTGGAAGGCTTGAGGTGATGCGTCCACAACTCTTTTTACATGGATAAATATGACAATTAAATATCAATTAAGTTTGATTAGGTGTCAAATTGAGGTTAATTGTGGCGTTGGTAAGCAGGAGGTGTCAAGATGATAATTTGTATGAAATTTCTGTGAAGGCTATGTAGGATCGGTATGGCAACCCTAGAGGGGGGGTGAATAGGGTTTATTAAAACTAATTTAAAATTTTTACTAATGTGGCCAAATTAAGTGAATTAATAAACTCTTTGCAAATAAGTAGTTTAAACAATATTTTTATGCAAACAAATTCACTTTGAATTAAATAAGAAATTAACAATCACACTTTAAAATACCCTGTTTAATTCTAATAAAAAAATTGGTAATGAATATAGAAATTTAAGAACAACCAATATGAGCAATTAATTTCAAGAATTAAAAATTGTAATTAATTTCATGCAATAAAATATAGTAACAAAAATTAATTGCAAAAATAAATTAGGAGAGAGATAGAGAAAATGAACCGTGAATTTTATAGTGGTTCGGCAAAATCGGCCTACGTCCACTTCCCAAGCTCTTCTTGGGTACTTCACTAGAAGTCTTTGACTCTTTCCACGACTTAGAGTCGAACAGCTACAATATTCTTTTTTCGAGCGCAAGAACAAACCCGATCCTTTCCATGGTTAAGGATCAAACCGTTACAACAACTCTTTTTCTCGCGATCAAGAGCCAACCCATACCAAAGTTTGGAAAAACAAAGCGCATACTTGACAAACTCTCTAAATAGAGTAGATTTACAAGTTTAATCACTTCACAAATAAATCCTCATAATACAATATCTCTCTCTCAAGAATAAGGTGAAAAAAAATTGAAGCTTGGAGAGAGAGCAACAATGGTAGCTTAGGAATTATGGAGGATTGTAAAAACAATAAAAGTTCTTGTGAAATTTTGGAGAAAATGAAGTGTTTAAAAAGAAATGAAAGTGGGTGAAAACCAAATTAATTTGGACCATTAGATCTTTATAAAAGAAAATTGAATGGTGGAGATTTAAACTCAATTAGCCGTTAGACACAGCCATATAATAATATTAAATTAATCTTTTTAAAAAAACAACTAGTCGTTAGACACAAACATATATAATAATATTAAATTTATCTTCTTTTTCAATTCATTTTCTTTTTAACATCAATCCAAAAATAAAAAACCCACCAATTGTCACTTCTTTATTGCTTCAAGTGGCACCTTTCAATTGGTCCACTTTGATTAAAAAAATCTGCCACTTCATCAGCTCGAGATTTTTTCATTAAGCTTATTTCAGCCATATCTTCTTCCTTTGAACTTTGATTTGAGTGATTCAAATTATATTGGAACCGTTGTTCCAAGCTCCACATAATAGATACTTTAAAACACTAAAATAGTTAATAAATAAAATCAGGCTTGTTATCATCAAAATACTAATTAATCAATCAATTAAAATCAATTAATTTGAGATTAAGGGACAAAAAGCCAATAAGCTATAAATAGGAGGTTAAACGTTGAAGATCGGTTTGCGCAAACTACTCGTACTATCTGAGAATTTCTTTGACTAAATTGCTCATAAGTGAGTATTTTCAAAGGCAGGGCTGCCGGAGAAAATTCCTTGAGGAAGGAGTCGAAATTTGCCAGAGATTCAAGGTAGTGCAGGCTGTCTAGCAATTTGGAGCGGGGGGAAGAATTGTTGATATCTGGTGGAAGAAAAGGAATTGAGGCTAAAATTTTGAGGTAAGCTAGTTAAAACATTTATCTACAAGTTTGCAAGAGGAAGCAAAGTTTAATTTTAGCTGAAAATATTAATTTTGGCAGCTTGAAGTGAAGACAGTGTTTTTGAGGCTGTCAGGTGAGGTTGAGCCAAGGTTGGAAACAGATTTCGTGCAAACGAGCTTGGGTACTGGCCAAAGGTAAGAATTCATTAGAGGTTATTTTAAGTGTTTTGGACATGCAATGGGCGGGCTGACATGCCAATGATGATGCAGGCGTGCAGGCAGCTGGGTGATGCGTGTTGATGTGAGTGTAGGCTAGGGGTGTTCATTCAAACTGCCAAAACCGAACTGCATTTGAAACCGAACTGGAATCGAACCGAAACTGATTGTATGTGGTTCGGTTCGGTTTTTACAATGTTGAAACCGTTTTTATACGGTTCAGTTCGGTTTCTAGTTGTGAAATTGAAACCGAAACTGAACCGAACTGATTTATCTTTTTTTTAAAAAAATTATTTTCATTTTTTTCTTTTTCTTTTTCTTTTTCTTTTTCTTTTTCTTTTTATTTTTTTCCTTTAGCGTGTAGACTGCTGTTCATTCGTTCAATACCCGCATCCCGTCGCACGCCCCTAGGGTTTAGTTTGTTTTTTTCTTTCAGGTTTCAGCCTTCCATTCCCTTCCCTTTAGAGTTTAGCGGTTCAGTGTCAGCTTGAAACGTCCCTTCAGCGGTTCCGACGCGCGGTTCTGATGCACAGTTCTGGGTTCCCCGCCATCCACTTACCGAGTCCATCACTCCATCTCTCATTGCCAAGCCAACAGCTGCCGAATCCATCTCTCTCCACCGAATCCATCTCTCTCCATCTCACCCCGCAGCGTGCCTAAAGGTATCAATACTCGCCATTCTGTTTACCCGCCGTTCAATACTCCCTGCAGCATGCCTTCTTTCACCATTTCCTCTGTTTACAAGACTTGATTTTGTTTCATTGAAATTACTCTGTTTATTTGTTTCCTTGATTTTGTTTCCTAAAGGTATCTAGTTTATACTCGGCGTGCCTAATCATGTATGCTTCTATTGCTCTGTTTATTTGTTACAAGAGAGAAGGGAAAGTCTTTTATGACTACTAGAACAACCTTGCACCGCCCGCAAAATGTAAATTCATTTTTTATAGATGAAAAGGATTAATGGATTATGGCTAGGCCAATGGCTACCATGAGTAGAAGTCAAACTCTATTAATTAAAATTAGAAGGAATCAAACCATCCCACTCAATATCTCACAGCATGTGGAGTAGGTTCTCTCAAAAGTAGATTGAATAACATATATTAAATGTTTATTTGAAAAAAGGAGTAGATACCATTACCTTACAAACTGTTTATTTAGGAGCTGCTAAGCAATGAATTTTGAATGTCAATATATGATTTGAAGTTTGAAGTTTGAACTATCAATTTTACTTTGTTCTTAGTTAGTAGTTATCTTTTTCATATTGTAGACGACACATGATAGCTGGTAGTAGTAGCAGTAGCACCATGTCTTAGAGCATGAGCTTGAGCTTGACCAATGACATTGACAATAGTAATAACAATAGCAACAACAACAAGAGCAACAATTGTTCTAGTGTGAACGAAAATGATGATGTTGTTGAGATATCTCCATCGACACCTGAAGCGCAAGTTTGAAAAAAGAGGAAAAACACGTCTATGGTATGAGATCACTTTACTAAATGCTCTGAATATAGTAATGATGATCCACATGCTAAATGTAATTATTGTGGTATGGTATATGCATGTCATCCAAGAAGGAATGGAAGTTCAACTATGAGTATGCATCTTGAACATTATTGTAAAAAAAATCCTTATCAAATGAAAAATTCTAAGTTGGGTTTAACTCAATCTAAGTTAATATTTAATAATAAAGAGGGTAGGGGTGGTAATACAACATCGGTTCAGTATAAGAAGTTTCCTATTGAGAATGCTCGAAGACTAATTGCTGAGATGATAATAATTGATGAGTTGTCATATAAATTTGTGGAGAATGAGGGATTTAAGAGGTTCGTAGAAAGGGCCTCGACGTTAGTAGAACCAAATTTTGTTATTCCTTCTCGAATTACCATTGCTAGGGATATTTTGGGAATATATGGTACCCTAAAAAAACAGTTGAAAGATATTTTTGTGAGGGAAGGATATAGAGTGTCGCTTACAACTAATACTTGGACATCAATTCAAAATGTTAATTACATGGTTTTGACTGCACACTTTATTGATAGAGATTGGAAGCTACATAAGAGAATTATTAATTTCTCTCAAATTGAAAATCATAGAGGAGAGACAATAGGAAAAGAGGTTGAGAAATGTTTGAAACAATGGGGTATTGAAAGGGTTTTGACACTAACTGTTGATAATGCTTTATCAAATAATACTGCCATTGCTTACCTAAAGAAGCGTTTTAAACATGGGTTGGTGTTGGATGGTGATTTCTTGCATGTTAGATGTTAAGCACATATATTGAATTTAATTGTCTGTGATGGACTAAAAGATGTGAATGATTCATTGAATCGAATTCGAAATGCTGTGAGGTTTGTTAGATCTTCTCCTGCTAGACTTGCTAAATTTAAGAAGTGCATCAAAGAGGAGAATACATCTAGTAAGAGTATGTTGTGTCTTGATGTTCAAACTAGATGGAATTCTACATACTTGATGCTTGATGCAGCAGAAAAGTTTGAAAAGGCATTTGAGAGGTTGGAAGACTACTACACAGTGTACATGAATGAGGAGATTAAACCAACCACAAAAGATTGGAAAATTGCTAGAATATTTAACAAATTCTTGTCTGTATTCTATGAAGTAACTATTAGGCTTTCAGGGTCTCTTTATGTTACTTCCAATACGGTCTTCCATGAGATTAGTACTATTCAAAATTGCATAAGATAATATGCAAGTGTAACTGGTTCGGAAAATTTGTTATTGCATGAAATGGCAATGAAAATGCAAGAGAAATATGATAAGTATTAGGGAAAAAGTGAGAAAACAAATTTATTCTTGTATGTTGCTTTTGTTTTGGACCCTCGTTACAAGATGAAATCTCGTATGTATTGTCTGAATCAGTTATTTGATATGGATGTGACAAAAGAAATAGGAAATAAGGTGGAGGATGTTTTGAGACGATTGTTTAATGAATATAGTTGTCAGTTATTAATGATGGTTCAACTTTAAGTTCATCAGCTCAGAAGTCCAAGAGATATCCAAGTATGAGTCAATCTTCAAGTTGTACTACTAGTACAAGTACAAGTACTAGTACTACAGCTACTGCTTTAGAGGTTTTTTGTTTGGATTTTGAAGATATGGAGGACGAGGATGCCAACAGTGTGGATACAGAAGTTGATATTTACTTATTGGAGCCTCTTATTAAACGTGAAGAGAATTTTGATATCTTAGATTGGTGGAAAGGAAATTCTTCTAGATATAAGGTTCTTAGCAAGGTTGCACGAGATCTTTTAACAATTCCAGTATCTATAGTTGCTTCTGAGTCTGCATTCAGTACCAGTGGGGGAGTAATTGATCCTTTTTGTTCTATGTTAGCTCTAACCACAGTTGAGGCACTTGTGTGTGCACAAAATTGGTTACATTAGAAAGCAATTAGCATTGATCTTCAAAGCTACTTGGAGGATATTTCAAAATGTTGAAGAAGGTAGTTTCTTTCAAACATTTTTTTTAAGTATCCGAAATTCAAATATGTTATTTCCATAATTATTATGTTAATATTTCCACTTTTTTTTTTCTTTTAGACTTTAAAGCATATTCAGAGGCAAAAAACAAGGAGAAGAACGAGAAGGAGAAGGCGGCTTGAACTTGAAGTTTGTAGTACTTTTTAAAGTGGTGTTTGGATTGGACTTTGAACTTTTATGTTAATGACTGATAACTTGTAGAAATACAAGTTATTATAGTCATTATTATTTGATTTAATTAGAGTAACTTTGAAGTTAAACGCATGATTTTGGTAGTTAAATGATGAAAAATGTATCAACATGAGTTGGCACTACTTGCAAAAAGAAAAATGCCTAAAAAATGATAAGCTTCTGTTCCTAACGCAGGGTTAAGAAGAAAAGAAGTAGGAACAACCAAGTACGAAGAGTTGAAGCTGCTGCGAGAACATGCGTCGAGCCTATGAGGTGAGGTCATGCGTTGAAAACCATGCGTCGAAGAAGAAACTCAAGCATGCTCAAGCAGCTGTCATGTCATTACGAAAAAGAGTAGCAACCTATCAAGATCATGGCAGAACAAATAGGCTGACAAATCTGAAAAGTCTATGCAGCATGGGCAAAATTTAATGCAAAGGTGTCAGATCATCATGATATCAACCTTTTGACGCCTATAAATAGCCCAAAAGATTCTTAAAAAGGAGAGACGAGTTCAGGAGGCGAAAGCTCTGCACTATTTCTCCCACACCATAACCAGCCTCCATTTCGAGCTCTTCTGAGAGAAGGATTCTGAGCATTTTCAGAGTCATCTCCCAGTGAGTGAGAACATTCACCTTATGGAATTTATGTATCAGATAGCGACCATCTCAAGCCTCCATGAAGCAAGATGTTGCCAGTGGCGGCTTGACGCCCTTCATTTCTGTTTTATTTTCATTTTTCTCCTTCTTGCTTATATTTTGTTAATGACATTCGAAAGAATGATTTATTCGCTTAATATGAGTTTGATTGACTATTCTCTTTCATCTATACTGAACACCTTATACCATGCTTGAATGAATGAGTTGATGTTAAGAGTTAGTTTTCTTGATCAATTCTGAGTATATTACATCTTGATTAATGCATATCTTTAGCTTGCATGACTTTGTCTGACAAACACAAGTAGTAAGCATAACTATCGAGCTTGAGAGAGTGGATAGTTATTCTTTAGCATTTATTAAGACTAGACGAGTTTCAGAGATGTAGTTCATCTTTTGCCAACACAAACTTACCATGCGTCTTAGAAATAAGATTAATGTGGCGTCGAAACATCGAGAGATGGATTCACAATTGCAGTTTGTAGGTATGAAGTTGTGCTCAGAAGGTTTAGGTAACAACTAACTCTTGCATTAACTCCTATCGCATGGTTCCATTCATTCTCAACGCGTGCAATCTGATACTAAATGACATATGACTAACCATCACCGCGTCCACCTCATTATTAGTAGTAGGAAATTCTTTTTATTCTTAATGTATAGTTTTACACAACAAACAATTGCATATATTACATGTATAGTTCACCACATAGTCAGGTTTATAATCTCAGCGCCTAGTTATCACAAATCCTTGAGTTCGACCCTGGACTCACCAGGATACCTATAAATACTTATACTTGGGT
The DNA here is from genome assembly GCA_031780015.1 of Citrullus colocynthis. Lineage (NCBI taxonomy): Eukaryota > Viridiplantae > Streptophyta > Magnoliopsida > Cucurbitales > Cucurbitaceae > Citrullus > Citrullus colocynthis. The sequence continues at coordinate 1,695,775 of QLSR01000140.1, forward strand.
CTTTATAGGAAAACTTGCAAATCATGAGCACATTTAGAGTAATTCTCGACGCATTCATGTACAGAAATGTTAAAATCTATTTTGTGCAACAAGCTAAGAAACAACTTAATTCAAATAAGAAATAGCCACGAACAATGACTTATTGTAATATTGTTTGTAGAACAAGAACTTTTATGTTTGTAGTACTTTTATTTTTGGATGGACTTTGAACTTTTATGTTATTGTAATATTGTTTGACATTTGTACTTTGTAGAACAAGAACTTTTATGTTTGTAGTACTTTTATGTTTGGAATGGACTTTGAACTATTAGACTTTAGTTGCTTGAAAAATGAAATAGCCAAGCCAACCAACCATTGTTTTTGTTTAGTTGCTTGGATTTGATTCATATTGGATGAATAGCTTTTTCTAAATAATTTTCCATGGATATATAATTACCAATTAGTTATATATCGAGAATTTCGAAGTGTAGGAAATACAGAGGAAAAAAAAGGTGAAACTACCAAACCGAACCGCAACCGAACGTGCGGTTCGGTTCGGTTTCATATAATTTCTAAATCGATTTAAGCGGTTCGATTCAGTTTTAGTCCAAAACCGAACCGTAAACACCCCTAGTGTAGGCGGACGATGTGGGCATCGACCAGGCAGGAGATCGACGCCTTGTCAACGTGAGCGGCTGAGGAACGTGTGTGCGTCCTACTCTTTAGCGGTTATTTCACCTTTGTGTGTGAGGGAACTACCGCCCACGAATGCCATTGTGTGCGGGGTAGTAAGGCTGTGCATGAACACATGGTGGGCTAGGCAGACTAGGCGTAAACTGTGTGGAGCTGCTGGACACGCCAAGGGGCAGTTTGCTATATTTGGCATTTTTATCATTTTTTTTTATTGTTGACGAGTTCTTTTGAATTGAAATTCAATATTTAAGACCCAATTGACTTGAACTATGAATTAGGAGGAGTTTAAGGAAGCTTAACAAAGGAAGTTAATTTATTTCAGGTTGAGAAGAGCTAATGGAGGTGTATAACCCATTAGGAGCCTGAAACAAGTAGTGGGCGACAATTTTATTTAAGTTTTATTTACTCATTTTTCCTGTATGCTCAAGAATGTTTATAAACATGACTCTAGTTATTTCCTTACAAGTTTATTGAGCAAGTATGAGTTTTTAAGCATGAGGATAGAACATATTTTTACTTGATATGAGTTTGGAAGCATGCTATTTTATGACATTAAGTTTTATGGAAGCATGATTATTTGATGAATAATTTGAGAACTTCTGAGATTCTTTGTACTCTTGTTTATTATCAAATTATTTTCAAAGCATGCTAGTTTCCAAATGTGTTCTAAATGGGACCCCAATCCTGAAGGACATTAAGAAGGCATATGGGCAGCTTTAATATTATTATGAGACCCTAGTACTGAAGGACATGAGAAGGTACATGGGCAGCCCGAGATTAGGTATTCCTATGTGCACATAGAGAGAGATTTGATGCTATTGTGTTGAGATTATTCCACATAGCTAAGGTTATCCGATGTTGGGTGTTAAGATTACTCCATCCCAACTAAGGTAGTTTTCGACGTTGAATAATGCTGAGCTCCCTCCACCTCAACTAAGGTTATCGTAAAAGCTAAAGCAAATGTTTATAAGTTTTCATGACTAGCTACTTTGATGATTTGCAACTTAATTAGTAAGCATGATTTTTGTTTAATGCTTTTATGTTAAGTTGAAGTTTTCTAAGCATGTCACTCATTATGCAACCTAGCTCATGGTTATCTTTGACTTTCTGTTTTCTAGGTAGCAAGCGAAACTGCGGTGCTTAGCCTGCACCAACCTCGTTTGATCTAGTTACATAGTTTGTACACGTTATATATACTTGTATTTAAGACTTAATACTGTACATAAGGGGGATTTGAGAATGGGAACTTGTAAACATGTAAATATTTAAGTTTAAGTTTGTTTAATGAATGGAAGTATGTAAATTATGCTTGGCATGTCTATGAGTTTTGAGAATGTTGTTGTACGTGGATTATACACTGTATATCAGGTGTATAATTTTTGAGCTTAAGAGGAGTACAGATTGACAGTAGATATTGTAAAAGGGTTGATGTCTGATGTCTTTACATCTTTACCTAGGTTAAGAGGGTAACTTGGGAGTGTGACAATGGGTATTCAATATAATTCAAGAAACCCACAAGGAAACACCAAAAATCTCACCCAACTAGTACTTCTGGCGAGCTATAGTGGTGAAAACACCGTGACTGGCTTAAACAACAATAATCAGTGTTCACAGAGAAGCTGTAGGCAGATCGGATGACTACCAGTGCGGTTGCGAAGACCGGATGACTGCTACGCATGACTGGGTGGTCCACGACGGCGGTAGTCGTGAGTAGCATGAATGACAGATGAATAACGACTTGAAGAGTACAAGTTTGGGAGTTGCAATCGGGGAGGAATCACGAAGAAGAAGAAGAAAATTAATTGCATGCTTCTCGAGGAACCTTTAATATATATATATATATATATATGTATGTATGTATGTATATATATTTAAAAGGAATGTTTTCAAAAATATAAAAAACTGTTGAAAACAATTACAAATATAGCAAAATTTTACTTTCTATTTGTGATAGACTGCGATAGACATCTATCACTTCACCAGATAGACATGGATAGATGCCTATCTCATATCTCTCTGAGTCTATCGCGACTTATCACATATAGAAAGTGAAATTTGCTATATTTGTAAATAATTTGATATTTTTTCTATTTATAATAACTTTCCTATTTAAAACCCTAATTCCTTTTATAATATATACATAACTTTCTCTTTTTTGTCCCCCTTTTAATATTCCCTTTCCTTTTCCTCTATTTTTTTTTTTTAAACATCCAATCTTAATTCATTAATATATATATATATATGAGAAATTATCTTAAATGAGAAAATTGTTGAAAATATTTACAACTAATAGCAAAATAACTCGTCTATCTAAAATTTTGCTATATTTGTAAATATTTTGGTTGCTTTTGCTATATTTAAAAAGAGGCCTATATATATATATATATTCCTTTTCTCTTTTAGACCTCCAAATCAAAATCAATTCCATCCAAAATTCTAAATCTCCAAATTAAATTAAAACTCCAAAATATCTTAACCAACTTAACCAACTTTTCCTTAAATTAAATCTAAATTCCCAAATCCTTTATCATAGTCCACTTTAAATTGAATCATCATTGCATAATAATTCAACTTTAACCTTAAAATTCGACATAAACCCAACCATTTCAAGATAATTAAATTACAATTACCTATAAAAATTTGGGATGTCATGCTCTCCCCTCCTTAAGAACTTTCGTCCCCAAAAGTTCTAATCTTGAAAGAGCTTAGGGTACTTCGATCTCATCTCATCCTCTCATTTTCATGTTGCCTCCTCAAACCGATGATTCTACTATTAAACTTTTACTAGCAATATCTCTCAATTGCGCAAAGTCTTCACTTCCCTTGCAAAAATTTGAGTGGGTTTCTCTTCGTAGCTTAGGTTCTCATTCAGTTGCATAGGCTCATAGTCTACCGCATGAGACGGATCTGTTATGTACTTTCTCTAAAAAACAACCTTTTCTCATGCAACTTAATTGATTACTAATTTCTTAAAACCAAATTAAGAGGCATAGCATTAAGAATAGTCATAATCAATTTTCTCTAATAACCTAGCTATTTTCATGAAAGATTAGTAGAGATTCAATGTTATAGATCCAATTAGACATACAATTTCTCAATCATACATCTAACCTAACAATCAATAAGAAGGAAGGCACAATAACATTGGAAAATATACCATTTACACAACATCCATGAAAAACACTAAATCATTAACTTAAATCCATAATTAAATCATTCAACATCCTAATACGTTGAGTTTAGCCTTACATAGCCATCAAAATACATACTTTTGTATGAGTTCTCAAGCCTAAAAATAAAAGAGAAAGAGAAACTTAGGAAGAAAAACTCTCAAATTGCTTCCCGACGTTGAATTCCTTCAATCTCCACTTGGTCGGCACCTCGGGATCTTGAATAGTCTTCAACTCTTCTACAACACTTTCCTCTCTTTTTGATAGCCCGAAATTTTGTGATTAGGGCTGCTAAGAACCTCCCAATTTATAGAAGTGGTCACCCAAATCTTTTTCAAATTTGCAGATTTTTTCAAAAAAAGAAAACTAGCGTCACGCCGCTGTAACGCAGCATTGCGGCGTTGACGTCAAAAAATGGTACTCCCTAACGTTGTGTTGCAATGTCGACCCTACGTTGTGATGCTTTTTCATAGCGCTGCGACGCTTCTTTGATTTGCCGATTTTCATGCTCTCGGGTTTTAGCACCAAGGCAACGCCGCACTAGTGTCGTGGTGCTGCCCTATTTTTAGGGTTTTGCTTGTTTTCTTCTATTTTTCATTCAGTTTTGGCTTAGTTTGGTTCTTTTGGCCTTCAACACTTATTTTCTCCATAATTACTTAAAAACCACTAGCAAACACATAAAATCTAATAAAAACATCCCTAAATTAAGAGCAATAAAAGCATTTTTTTGAGTGTTTTTCACCACTCTAAACTTAGAGATTTGCTAGTCACAAGCAGAGAAAAAGAATAAGACACAGGGGAATTAAAAGATAAGTGTGCTAGTGACTTATGCCTCAGTGAACAGCATTTTAAAAGCTCAAGTAGGAACATTCAAGCATATCCATATTGTTATGAATATCCAAGGTCAAATCTTGTCATCTCCCATATGTGTGTGCGCAAGCCTCCTTTAACTCAAAACACTAAAACTCAAATTAGGACTTGAGAGAGCTTTTCCAGTTTCCCCCCTACTCTAGCTCTTGCACCAATCTTAAAAAATCCACATATTTCAAGAAGGTAATAAGCGCACTAAGGTGCCTTAAGGTACAATCTTTTTCTCATAGCCGACTTAAACTTGCATTCTTTTACCTGTGGGTACTAGCTTTCACGCATTTATTGTAGAGACTCGTACCTAGTCAATTCCTAGGCGTCCTTACTGATCACAACAAAGGCAACTCTTTTTACCTCCATCCATGCATATACATTACAAGTTTATTTCAATGGTATAGAAGATAGACAATAAAGTTCATATACTTTAGTGCGCAACATTTTTTTTTTCAAAAGCTAATATGACATTTTTCTTCTTCCTTAGTCTAACATTACAAACTATCATGCATTTCAACTTTCTAATTGGTGGGCCTTTTAGAGTGACAACCAAATACGCTCAACTTAGTCCGTTAAAGTTTCTAAATTAAAGTGACTATGTGCTCATGAATATGGGAGATTCAAAGAGGGACTTAGATAGAGAATACTCAACATAATGCTATTTTATTTCTCCAATGAGACATCCATCATGTAAACCCTAATTTCGTTTCTAAGTACTTAACTTAAGTATGTAATAGGTTGTAGACTTTTTCGTATTCTTTTGGTTAGGTTGAAGGAATAAGTGGAGGAAAGCTGGGAGTACTACTAACTAGTAAATCTGATTCTAAATCCTTATGGGATACCTCAAGTTTGGGGTTTATTTGATAAGCTCATTGGAATGTAGACGAAGTAAAAGGAATGTCATCATTTGAACCAAGTTGGAAAGATATTATTATGAATTTTGTTATTATTATTATTTGTGCATTTAATTAAATGCGGAAAAGATAAATAAATAAAGGAATTATATATATAACATACTGAATTAAATTGTGGATTAATGAAGTTAAAATTAAAGAAAAAAATAGGAAAAGAAAAGGAGAAAATGGTGGAGTCAGTGGTGGAGATGAGAAATTGAAAAGGGAACATTTGTTATTTTCTTTTCAAAATGCTTGCCGACAAACATTGTTCTCAAAACTGAAAGGAACTAGGGTTATGTAGCTGAGCATCGAAAAGTGGAAGAAGAGGAAGATCAAGGTCGATTAGGGTAGAATTTTGAAGGAAATCTTGGTGAAAATTGAAGCAGAACCGAAGCTAGTCTGGAATCTAAGCAATTTGCATAGGGTCTGGTATTTGGAGGTATGCGAGCTATAGAAATCGATCTAGGGCTGAAAATTTGAGGTTAGTAATTTAGTCATTTCTTGACAACTTTTGTGAAGGATGGTTAAGCTGAATGTGAAGGAAAATAGGTTAAATTATAGGTGGAATGATTGGTTCAGATTTCTCGAGTAATCTAGAGTAGATTGAAGTAAAATTGAAGTATCCAACGAACAAAGGGAAGAAAGACCCTGAAATTTGGAGATAAGCTAGAAAACTAATTTCTCCACAAGTTTGTAAGAGGAAAGAAATTCTAATCCGGGCTGGAAATGCTACTTTTAGGAGTTGAAAGCGAAGACAGAAGCTGTGGTGAGACGAGTTTCGCTAGAAAAAGCAGCAATACTGAAGGCGTAAGGGTGAGCAGTGAGATCAGTCTCGTTAGGTACCGCTGATTGATTTTTTCTCACAAGTCTCGTTAGTCTCGCTGGTGTCACTACTCTAGCTAGTCTCGCTGGTCAAGTAAGTTTCGTTGGTTTTGCCTAGTCTCGCTGGTCTCGCTAGTGCATATCTCGCTCATTTTTGCTGGTCAAGTAAGTTTCGTTGCTTAGTCTCACTAGTCTCGCTAGAGTAAATCTCGCTGGTTTGAACAAGTCCCGGTAGTTCTATAATTTTGCTAGTAGTTTGATCTTGCTAGTGAGCTTTACCTTAATGCTTAAGGCATATTTGTTACACTTTAATGGGAATTCTAAGGAGTCTAACAAAGGAAATTAAACCATTTCAGGCCGAGAGGAGCTAGGGAAGGCGTAATCCATTAAGGGCCAGGGACAAGTTGTGAGTGACAATTTTATTCAAAATGAGCTTACTTTATACAAAGTTTTCATGATGCATAAATATGATTGGAAGCATGTTTAAATGTTTATGCTTTCTACAAGTTTTAATGTGCCACAATGACTATTCGCTTGAAAGTAAGCATGTGTTTTCATGTAAGCGTATATTATGTGTTTTGCATTGGAATTATTCGAAGCATGCTAGTTGTTAAACAAGTTTTACGAAAGGCATGTTATTTATTAATCCATGATTTGTGGAAGCACAATGTTTGATGACGAATTTGTGAAGATTTGAATTGTCATAAACTCATGAAATTTTATTATGATATTTTCATAGCACATTGTATTTGAGTTATGTTTGTGAAAGGCTCCTAATGTCGAAGAACTCGAAGAAAGCATATGGGTAGCTGAGATATTGAAATAGTTCAATGTTGAAGGACTTAGAAAAGACATATGAGTAACTTGAGTATAGAGATAGCCCCCAATGCTGAAGTTCACGGAGAAGGCATGTGGTTGGCCTAAATTTTGTATATGGGACCCAGTACTGAAGGACTTCAGATGTTTGTTGATTTTTTGTTATGATTTTCGAGAATGAAATGTATATGGTTTAATAACATTAATCGAACATGTTTTTCCTAGATAGGGAAATGAACTATTTACTGTTTTATCATTATCGTTATGTGAGCACGATTTTGATTTATTCCTTAGTTAAAGAGTTTTTCTTGAACTTTTCACTCACTGGGCAACCTAGCTCATGTTTTCTTTTGTTTTCTTTTTTTTTTCTAGGTAGTGAGCGAAATCGGGGTGCTTAGCCTATACAACAGCTCGTCTAAGCCTACCACTAGTGTCTGTGAACATTGTAAATATTTGTATCTTAGACATGTGTTGTACATATAGAGGGTTAAAGAGTGGGAGTTAGTAAACTCATGTTACTTTAAAGTTTGAATGAAAGTCTACACTTGTATGATGGCTTAGCCCTAATTGGATATTGATGTTCTAGTATGATTCATAACTGCTTATTAGGTGTTTGGTCACGTCTTAATGTTGAACAGGTTGATAGTAAATGTCGTAAGAGGATCGGTGTCTGCTGTCCTCACACTTTCTCCTAGGATAAGAGGGTACTTAGGAGGGGGTGTGACACATGATGCATATTCGATCTCATCGTAGCTAGTCAACATCAAAAGTACATAACCATAAAACATTCCATCATCCTTTTTTTTTTTTTAAAAAAAAAAGTTGTTTTTTTTTAAACATCCACATTACCATGCATATGCTTATTAAAACCTCATTAACATGTATAGCAGGATAAGAAGGCACATAAAAGTACAAGTGACACCTCTCACCTCAAACTTAGCAATATGCATTGTCTTTAATGCATGAAAAGAATAGAGCCAAAGAAAACAAGCTTAGGAGCATGCGGGTGGCCATCAAACAGGTTGCTGGAAAGAGTACCTTTGTGTGGAACCAAGATCCTGAAAATAAGAAAGTGTACGAGTGACTCCATTATTTTTTAAAAGAAAATAAAAGCAGTTAATCTAAAAAGAAAACAAAGAAAGCAGTAAAAATTGAGTTGCCTCCCAATGAGTGCTTGGTTTAAGGTTTCTAGCTAGATCGAACCACATAATCATTCTTTAAAAACAAGGTTTCAATTCGGCGCTCCTCATCGCCAATGTAATGCTTCAATCTTTGACCATTCACTTTGAAGGTGGTGCCATCATTGCCTTGCAACTCCACTGCTCCATGTGGGGACACCTTTACAATGACAAAGGTTCTCGACCATCGTGTCCGTAGCTTACTTGGAAACAACCTCAAATTGTGAGTTGAAAAGTAAAACTTGTTGTCTAGGTAAAAATGTTCGTGGAGTGATCTTCTTGTCATGCCATCGAGCAATGTGCTCCTTGTAAAGTTTAGCATTCTCATAAGGTTGAGCACATAACTCATCCACCTCATTAAGTTCCAAAAGACATTTCTCACTGGCTTGTTCAAGGTTCATGTTCAGCTTTTTGATGGCCCAATAAGCTCTATAGTTGAGCTCTATCGGTAAGGGACAAGCGTTTTCAAACACCAACTTGTACAGTGAAGGCCAATTGGGGTTTTGAAAGTTGTGCAGTAGGCTCACAGTGCATGATCGAGCTTAATGGCCCAATCCTTCCTATTAATCTTAACGATTTTCTCTAGAATTTGTTGAGGGGATTGAATCCCAATGCGGAAGCGTATGATCGTTTTTGTCTTTGTTTGGGAAAGAAAAACATAATTGATTTTCTTGGAAACATAAGGCTAAGCATATGAAACAGAGAATTTAGAGACTACCTTATGGACATAATTCTTCTAAATTATTTGGAGTTTTCTGAACTAAAACTCCAAGGTCACAAACACTTTCATTAAGCAACCTTGCTATGACTCATGGAGGATCAATGGGATGGTGGGATCCTTTCTGGTGCTAGGGAACTGTAGAATTATGAGAGAAGGTTTTCTAGAGAATTTTATAGAGAAAGAATCTTATGGCTTTTCGTTTTTCTGCCATCAGTTATATAGAGATCAAGCCCTAACCCTAATCCCTAAGTATTATTTATTAAATATATCAAATCAAATTTAATATAATTAAATAAATAATAATCAATCAACTAATTTAACTATAATTAATTAATTAATAAATAAACACCACATATTTATTTATAATCCATTTAAATCGTATAAAAATGCATATCTTTCCCTTAAGCTCTAGTTTCAATATGAATCTCATTCATATTAATTTTACGGTACAGTTTCAATATGAGTCTAATTCATATTAAATTAATATCTAAATCTCATTCAAATAGCAATTTCTCATATTATATAGTTTCGATTATAAATCACATTTATAATTAACTATAATTTATCATAATACATTTATTTTATATTAATCTTTATTAATATAAAGTTTCCTTAAACAATTTGAACAATTCAAATTATTCTATAATTTACTGATCCTTGTTTTACCCGTAGTGAGCTAGCAGGGGGACCTAATGGACCTAAAGATTAAAAGCTCCAATGATTCGAAATTAAATTAATTAAACTCTTTAATTAACTTAATTAACATTCATTAATTGTGGGTCACTCCACTAAAGACCCACAACTGCACTCTCTACACTGTAGATATATTTCTGTGTCCATGGATATGACTTGTCATCAATAAATCGACCCTCCACAAACTAACATGGTGGAACCATGCGAGAAATATTTAATTTTTCTTTATAATGCTGTTACTTGAAGAAATTAACATTTCATAGGATGACCATAGGTGACTAGACCTTAATAGTGAGTGAGCTATAAACTCCTGTCTATGAGAGCAATTCTTTGATGTGTATGGGTGAGAGTGACTAGTTCGCCGACTCAATAGGCCTACCATTTTGTTGGGAACATATATTTACAAGATGTAATTCACTCCTTCATGTCTTTGGGGTAAGTAGATAAATTGCTCCCTCAAGGGTTGATTCCAGGTCTTGAGCTATTTCTTACACTCTCACTAGCCTGAGAGGAGTTAGTTTATATGACAAAAACTATTTGTTCACTAAAGGGATTAGTGGTACTTAAGGAGTTAGATGTAACTATAAGGGTAAAATGGTAATTCGATCCAACTGTAGTTACGAGCAATTGTGAAGAATCGACTTGCTATTGATTGGTCATATTCATGGACACAGAAATATATTTACAGTGTGAAGATTGCAGCCAAGGTCTTTAGTGGAGTGACCCACAGTTAATGAATGTTGATTAATTTTAATTAATTAGTTTTGGATAAAATTTGAATTGTTCAAATTAAATAAGGAAAAATGCATTAACTGTATTAGATACAATTAATATAATGTATAAAGACACATTAGAATATAAAGTTAATTTTGAATTAGATTCAAAATTAAACTTTATAATATGAGAGTATTGAAGTTTGAATAAAATTCAAATATTAATATGAATAAGATTCATATTTTTAGAGAATTAAAAGTTAATTGTATATGTTACAATTAATATAATGTATATAGATAAATTATATTATAAAGTTAATTTTGAATTAGATTCAAAATTAAACTATATATTATGAGAGATGATAATATTTGAATGAGATTCAAATATTAAATAATATGAATGAGATTCATATTAAAACTATAAGTTAAAATATAATATGAATATGATTCATATTTATAGTATAGGTTATGAGAGGGAAATACATTTGAATATGATTCAAATGTAATATTAATTAAATATATGATATTTAGTTAATTTATATTTATTAATTTGATTAAGTAATGTTTATTGAATTTAATTAAATTAAATTAAATTTGATTTAATTTAGCTTTAGTTACATTTTAACTCCCATGGTTAAGGGGAGTTAAAACTTAGTTAAAGGGAAGGTAATTAATTAATAATTAACTTGTCTCCCTCTATTTAATTAAGGAAGATGAACGTGATATGGTTATGGAACATAGAACAATTCTGTAATGCAATCACTCTCTCAACTCTCAAGTAAGAAAAATTCTCTTTAATCTCTCACGACATACAAGTCAAAGAAAAGTTTTCTTTACAACTTTTCTTCTTCCCTTAGACTTCCAAAAGGGTTCCCACAAACCTAATCCTTGTCGAAGAATAGCAGGGAAGGTTTAGCAGCGGTGTTCGAAATTGAAGTGTTCGAGATCCAAGAGGAATTTGTTCAGATCAAGATAACAACGTGAATTTAGAGAAGTTTGAAGAAGTAGTCTTCAAAGGTAATCCTTTTTTCTCTTAAGATCTTCTCTGTAAAATGCATTCTTAGTTAATTTATGTTTAAACTTCTGTGTTTCTGTAAGATTTAAAATAATTTTAAAGGCACAAACGATCAGTCGCTTCCGCACAGGAATTCGATTACTTCATAAGAGTGCAGCTATAGATCTATAGTGGTCTGCCTTATAGTTAATGAATCTTGATAATTATATCAAAGAGTTTAATTAATTAATCTTCGATCATTGGAGCTTATAATTTGCAGGTTCATTAGGTCTCCTTGCTAGCTCACAGCGGATAAACAAGGACTAAAAGTTTTGAAAGAATTTAAAATGTTCAAATTGATTAAGAGAATATATGTTGACTGTATATGATACAATTAATATGATGTATATAGATACATTATAACATAAAAGTTAATTTTGAATGAGATTCAAAGTCAAACTATATAATATGAGAGTTTTATTTATGAATAAGATTCAAATAATAAACAATATGAATTAGATTCATATTAAAACTATAGGTTAAAAATTAATATGAATGAGATTAATATTAAAACTATAGGTTATGGGGGAAATGTGCATTTGAATATAATTAAAATGTTTATTTAAATATTAGATATTTAAGTAATTAAATTAATTAATTTTTTAATTAATTTAATTAATTAAATTAAATTAAATTAAAATTGACCTATATTGCATGGGAGTAGGGAGGTAGTGGAGGAAGGTCTATGATACATATCATGAAATGGATGTTTTTAAGGCCCATTTTAATATCTTTTTGGGGAAATTGCAAAAACCACCCATGAAGTATGGTGGTAGTTGTAATTACACTCTTAAACTTTCAATTTTAAAAGTTAAACGTTTAAAATTATATAAATGTTAAAATTCAGTCAAATTGGACCTTAGACTTGTATAATTGTATAAATTATAACATTTACATAAGTTCGAAAGTCAGTTTTTTATCATTTGTGGGTTCAATTTCTCTAATTATTGTAAGCTTGAGGGTCTAATTTTAACACTTGCAGAAGTTTAAGGGCCTAATTTTTACAATTTAAAGTTTGAGGGTTTAATTGCAACTACCACCATACTTTAGGGATGGTTTTTGCAATTTTCCCTTTTTTTTGTTTTTTTGTTTTTTTCTTTTTTTTTGTTTCATCAAAAGTAGTCTTTTGCATGCTAAAATCTCCAAATTATGTTTCAAATGGATAAAATAAACGAATATGAGGTTTTTGGGTGCTAAAAGTTCAATTCTATCATTTTGGATCTGTTTTGGGAGTTTTAACATTTATTTGGCTGTTTTGCAGAATGTGCCTTCGATGTGCCTGCATCAAACCCTAAATTCCAAGAGAGTGATTACTGTATTTCCAACATCTACTTTCATTTCTTCTTTTGTTAAGATCTATTCTATTCTTATTCATCTTATAATTATGACTTTGGATGTATTGAAAGTATTTCATTCATTCTTTAATATGAGCTAAATTCACTAAAGAGGTTTAGCAATGTGGATGCCTTAGGGATTGATGGCTTGTTCATTACCTAAGTGTCATTCCATGCTTGCTTGCTCTTTTCTCTTGTTGATTTCTAAAGTTAAATAATGTTAAGTTAAACTGGCCACTTAATTTCACATTCTAGCGGTGTTCTAATACTGAGAAGGTTAGGATATAAGTGGAGTTCACAAGGGAATATGGGATAATGGCCTAAGTATAAGAATACCACGTCACCTTATGTATAAGGGACACCATAGGATAAAGAATAAGAGCAAAAATTAACCTAAGTAACAACTAACCATAGGCATATAGGCCTTGCTCCTTAGACACCTAAAGGGACTTGATACAAGAATGAATAGGTGAAGATTCTTCCTATGAGTTAGGCAATGTGCTGGTATGATGCAATTGCATCACTTGGGTCAGAATGAACTTAAGCAAAAACATAGTTGAAACCTTATTGCCATCGTCCATTATCTTTATCTTTTTAAGCTTTATTCACATTAACTCACAACAATTTTATCTCGGTTACTTTAGTCACTTGATTGCATTGCTTCAAAACATGCCTACTAAGATTGCTAGTCTCATGGGATTTGACTCTTGGAATACTTCGAGATTATTACTTCATTGATAGTGTATGTTTGCACTAGACCATATTAATTTCTATTTTTTAACTCTCATACATGGTTGGTCAATCAAGTTTTTGGCACTGTTGCTGGGGACTAGATTAAATCTTTTTTGTTTGTTTAAAGTGTTGTTGGTCAATACAACCGGATTAGCTCTATCTTAAGGAAAAATATTACCTCTCTCTTTGTGTTTATTTTGCAAGTTTGAAGAGTTAATGCATGAGAAGGTCTTGCCTTTTTTGAAGCAGATCCAGAGATAGAAAGAAGCTTTCGTAGTAGAAGGAGAGAACAAAGATGAAAGCTTTGTGAGGAGAAAGACGAAGATGATTTAGAGGAAGCTGCATTTGTGCAACAAATTTCAATGAATCCGCTTGGAGACGATCCTCCTATTCCTCCTAGGAATGATGTCTAACAAAATGGAGATCAATAACCTCAACCTATCGTTCAACCTCAAAATCCCATCTACATTGTTGAAGATAGGGATAGAGGATTAGAAATTATGCAACACCCATGTTTCAAACTCTTGGCAAGATTCTTAATCCCCCAATTGAAGCAACAACATTTAAAATGAAACCTTTGATGTTTCAAATGTTGAATTCTTTTGGATAGTTCACTGACTACCCCATGAAGACCCTCAGAAACTTCTCAAACTTTTTATGTGGATTTGTCATTCTTTAAAAACAAATGGAGTTTTTGAGGAACCCATTAAACTAAAACTATTTCCTTATTCTTTGCAAGGCAATGCTGAAGCATGGCTTGACTTGCTACCTCCAAATTCAATTACTACATGGGACAACCTTGTAGATAAGTTTTTGGGAAAGTATTTTCCACCAGATAGGAATGCTAAATTCAGAGGGGAGATGATGACCTTTACATAAGCACCCACAGATGTAGTAGACAAAGCCTGGTTACATTTCAAAAGTTTGTGAGGAAGTGTCCACACCATCGACTCCCAACAAGTATCATTATAGAGCAGTTTTAAATGGTCTCAACCACGAAAACGTTGGTTAATGCATCTACAGGAGGATCACTGCTGAAGAAGTTTGTAAACGAGGCACAAGAAATTGTGGATACAATAGCCAATAACAACCAGAACTAGGTGATACAGAGACACCGAAGGTTAAGATAACAATAGTAGCAGAAATTGAAAAAGGTCCCACATTGTCAGCAATGAACCAACGACTAACTACCATTTAGAGCATGCTGCACAATTTTGTGTTAGGACCTCAATTATTGGTTGATGTGTAAACTAAACCTACAATACTTACGTGCGAATTTTGTACTCTGAATCACTTAACTGATAAATGTTTGTATAATCCCCAATCTGTTTGTTATATAGGCTACCAAAAGGTGCAAGAGCACTGGAACCCGTACTCAAAGACCTATAATCTAAGTTGGAGAGTGCATCCTAACTTTGCATGGACAAACAATGGTGGTTGCACATCTCGATAGAATGTTGAACAAACACCATCTGCGCCTCGAATAGTGCCAAAGGCGCAACCACTAGTGCCACCAATTGCCCAAAATACAAGTATGAATGCTCTGCTGAAAGAATATATGACATGGAATGACGCCACATTAAGAAACCTTGAGGTCTAGGTAGGACAACTAGCAAAAAAGATCAAGAATAGACCAATAAGAACCTTACCAAGCTCAATAGAAAATCCACAGAGAAGTGGGAAGGAATAGTGTCAAGTAGTTACACTAAGAAGTGGATTAGAATATGAGGACCTTAGGATGCTAGTTGAGCAAGAACAACAACTTGAGAGAACTAACGTACAGAAGGAATCATCGTCTGCCAGTCAATAGACAATTGTAGCAGAATAGAAAGACAAAGACAAAGAAAAAGATGAAGCACCAGAAAAACCGAAGGAAAAAGAAGTAGTCTCACTTTATCGTTTGTCGATCCCATACTTGCAAAGGTTTAAGAAGGCCAGACATGATGCTTAGTTCAAAAAGTTTCTTAACATGATAAAAAACTTTAAATATATATACCGTTAGTTGAAGCTCTCAAGGAGATGTGGAACTATGTCAAATACATTCTGTTAAAAAAGAGGAAGCTCCCGGAGTACGAAACAGTTGCACTAACCGAGTGTTGTAGTGCACTGGTTAGTAATAAAATTCCTCAAAACTCAAGGATTCAGGAAGTATTACAATACCATGCTCTATTGGAGGGAAGTGTTTGGGAAGAGCTCTCTGCGATTTAGGAGCTAGTATCAACTTAATGCGTTACTGAATATTTGGACAACTTGGAATTGGAGAAGTAAAGTCAACTATGATTACATTACAACTTGCAGATCGATCTATCACACGACCAATGGGAAAAATCAAAGATGTCCTTGTCAAAGTGGACAAGTTCATGTTCTCTACTGATTTTATTATCTTGGATTGCGAAGCTGATAAGGAAGTGCCCATCATTTTGGGTAGGCCATTCCTTGCAACAAGCAAAACATTAATAGATGATAACTTGTAGAAATACAAGTTATTATAGTCACTATTTGAATTAATTAGAGTAACTTTAGGGCTAAACGCATGATTTTGGCAGTTGAATTATGTAATATGTAATACCCTGCGTTGTCACCATTTACAAAAGAAAATACCTTAAAAATTATGAGCTTTTCTATTCTTACCGCAGGATTAAGTAGAAAAGAAGCACAAATAACCCAAGCACTAGAGAGAAAGCTGCTGCGAGAACAAAAGAAGTGGAAACCCATGCGTCGAGACCATGCGTTGAGAAGAAAAAGTAGATACAGACGCTTGGGCAAAAGCTGTCATGTCAATATGCAAAAGGATTACACGTTATCAGATCATGGCAGAACCAATAGGCCGACGATGTGAAAAGTCTACGCAGCAGGGCATGGAATTTAATGTAAAGGTGTCAGGTCATCATGAGTTCAAATTTTCGACGCCTGTAAATAGCCCAAAGCTTCTCCATTCAAAGGAGGAGAGAAACAAGTTCAACAGGCGAAAGCTCTATACAAATTCTCCTTCACCATAACCAGCCTCCATTTCAAGCTCTTCTATGAGAAGGATTTTGAGAATTTTCAGAGTCGTCTCCTAGTGAGTGAGAAGCTTCACCCTATGTCATTTATGTATCAGATAGCAACCATCTCAAGCCTCCATGAAGCAAAACATTGCCAGTGGTGGCTTGACGTCTTCCATTTTTGTTCTATCTCTATTTCCCTCCTTCTTACTTATGTTTTGTTAATGACATTCGAGAGAATGATTTATTTTCTTAATATAAGTTTGATTGACAATTATCTTCCATTTATTAAATACCTTACTCCATGTTGTTTGAATGTTAAATGAGTTAGATGTTAGAAGCTAGTTTTTCTTAAGCAATACTAAGTATGTTACATTTTGATTAATGCATATTATTAGTTTGCATAGTTTTGTCTGACAAACAAATTTAACAAGCACGACTGTCTAGCTTGAGAGAGTAAATGGTTAATCTTTAGCATTTATCAAGACTAGATGAGGTTTATAGATGTAGTTCAGCTTTTGCCAGCAAACTTATCATGCGTCTTAGCGATAAGATTAATGTGGTGTCGAAACATCGAGAGATGGATTAACAAACCCTCAGTTTGTAGGTATGTAAATATACTTAGATATGCTTAAGTAACAACTAGCTCATGCATTAACTCTATTTTTATCGCAAGGTTCCACCATCATTCTCAACGTATGCTATCTGACACTAAATGACATTTGACTAACCGTCTCTGCATCCACCTCATTGTTAATTGTAGAAAATTTTATTCATTCTTTATGTATAGTTTTAGGTACATACAACTCTTGCACATGATCCATGTATAGTCACCGCATAGTCTTGTATCTATTCTCAACGCCTAGTTTATTACAAATCCCTGCGTTCGACCCTGAATTCACCAGGAAACCTATAGAAACTTATACTTGGGATTTTATAGGAAAACTTACTTATTAATGATCATACTTGAGTAATTCTCGACGCATCTTTGTATGGAAATTATAACATCTAATCCAATTTATGCGCAACAAGCTATGAACCCAACAATAGACGTGCAAAAAGGAGAATTGACGATAAAGGTCAATGATCAACAAATCACATTCAATGTGTTAAAAGCCCTCAAATTCCCAAGTGATATGGAAGAATGTGCATTTCTTGAAATTTTTGATGAATTTCTCAATGTGCAGGAATTGTTAGATCAAATCGTGGAAGAAGATGATTCTGAAGAACAAGATGATATAGAAGAAGAGGAAGAACAACTTGCTGTAGTAGTAGTAGCAACAACATTTAAAGAGATGTCAAAGTCATTGAAATTGTCAATCGAAGTCTCCCTAAATTAGAATTGAAGTCGTTATCAGCCCATCTCAAATACGTATATTTAGGGAACAACCACACTCTACCTGTAATCATTGCAGTGGAGCTCATTGAGCAACACGAGATATCTCTATTACAAGTGTTGCAGAAGCACATGCAAGCAATTGGTTGGACTATTGCAGGTATTAGAGGGATCAGTCCAGCGTTATATATGCATCCCATCAATTTGGAAGAAAGAGCTCTGAATTCGGTAGAGAATCAAAGGAGGCTGGATCCGATTATGAAAGAAGTGGTAAGAAAAGATATCTTGAAATAGCTAGATGCTGGTGTAATATACCCCATTGCAAATAGTACTTGGGTTAGTTCAGTGCAATGCATTCACAAAAAGGGTAGTATGATGATAGTCACTAATGAAAAGAACATATTGATTTCAACAAAAACGATTACATGTTGGCGAGTGTGCATGGATTACAGGAAGTTCAATAAAGCCACGAAGAAAGATCATTTCCCATTACCATTCATTGACCAGATGTTGGACCGATTAGCTGGGGAAGAATATAAGACAGTTAAGTTTCGAATATCGTTCCACTAAGGATCCAATTATGAAGGTTTAAGTTACGTAGCTATTCTAGAATTGAATAAATTTTATTTGAGGATTCGATCTTGAGTTGTGATTTAAGAAAAACTAAAAAGGAAAGCAAGTAAAGAAGAAACACAAGAGTTAAAAAGAGTTCTAGGGTAATGAATCCTTGTTTATTTCATTATGCAATATTCTAAGCTTCATGGATTTTTTTTATTGCAAGTCATATGCTTAAGTCTAGAAACATAAATCCAAGTTATTTTCTTTCAAAAACAACCTTTTCTCATGCAACTTAATTGGTTACTAATTTCTTGAAACTGATACAAATAACATGGCATTAAGAGTAGTCCTTAGCAACTTTCATTGTTAACCTAACTATTTTCATGATAGATTAACAACAATTCATTGTTATAGATCCAATTACACATATAATTATCTCAACCATACATCTAATCTAACATTCAAGGATGACCAATCAACAAGAATTAAGCACAATAACAATGAAAAGCATACTCAATACAACAAAACCATGAAGAGTCTAAAGTATTAACATAACTTCATAAAACTAAAGAGTTTAGCCACTCATAGCTTTAAGTAACATGTTCACAAACAATATGAGCAAAGAAAGAGTGTAAAGAAAGAAATACTCTACTAAAAAGAAGCTCTTGATTCAGGAGGAACCACCAAGATGTCCTTAGTCTTCACGTTAGGAACTCGAATGGCAATGCTTCAAATGCTCCGAACTTCGGGGCAATTTGGAGGAGCACTCGATGAAGGCCTCATGCTCATTTGAAAAGATTCATAGAAATCTAAAACACTTTTGTAATCCCGACATCACACCAGAGGAGATCAGATTGACAATTTTTCCGTTTTCACTAAGAGATGAAGCCAAGCAACATGCATATTCATTAGAGCCAGGTGAGATCACCACTTGGTCTCAATGATTGAGAAGTTCATGAAGAAGTACTTCCCCCTATTGAGAATTGAAGAGAATAAGAGAGATTGCCAACTTCTAGCAGAAGGATAGGGAGATGCTTGGGCTCAGTTCAAGAGGCTGGTAAGAAATTGCACGCACAATGGATTCCCAGAATGCGCGCAAATGGAGATCTTCTATGATGGTCTAAACGAAGCATCTCAAATAGCTGCAAATGCTACCGCAACTGGCAGATTATTAGATAAAACCTACATGAGGCCAAGGACATTCTAGATTGCATCTTTAGGAATCACGAAGATTGGGAGGACAACGACTATAGTAGAGTCGGAAGACGATGCAATAATACATTAGGAGCTCCAGAGAACGACACTGTTGCTGCATTACAAATGTAGCTGACTGCTGTGACTAACCTACTGCTGACAATGAAACTAAATCAAGTGAACGCAAGGATGGCAGTCAAATGAACAAAGTGAATCAAGTTGCTGCGATGGGTTGTGTTGGATGCAGGCAGTTGCATGCTTACGAAATGTGACCACAGAACTCATAATCAATGTGCTTTATCAAGAGCAATCCGTACTCCAACTCTTACTAGGGTTGGAGAAATCATTCCAACTTCTCTTAAGGTGGTAATCACAATTAGGTTAAGCAGCACTACACACAGTTGCCAAACAAGGGGTGGATCATTTGGATTCCATCAAGGACAACACAGACAAAATTAACTGCACGGACAGTTGCACCAGGCGTTTAGCTTATCGTCTTCCATTGAAGCTCTTTTAAAGAAATACATGCAGAAAAATGACGCATTGTTACGAACATAGGCGTCATATATTCATAACTTGGAGTTTCAAATTGGACAAATTGCAAGAGAATTAAAGAATCGGCAAATCTATTCCCAGCAACATAGAATCCTCGAGGAATGTAGGGAACTCGAGCAAGGAGCAATGTCAAGTTGTGACATTGCATTGTAGGAAGCCTTTAATTGAACTTCGACGTCCAAAGAAACAGAACCCAGTGCTCAAACACAAGTTGATTTAAATGACTAAACAACCTATCAACCTACAACCAACCAACCTTCAACTTTTACACAAGAACACCACCACATAGTGCATCAAAAACAAAATGATCCCCAGAGAGTATCAACAGGAAAATGTATCAACAAGTGCATCAACTAAGATGCAAACGCCCCCTTATCCTCCAAGGTTAAGGAAGAAGAAGAATGATGAGGGGCAATTTCGATGCTTTCTAGACGTACTTAAAGAGCTTCACATCAACATCCCACTAGTTGAAGTATTGGAACAGATGTCTTCCTATGTCAAGTTCCTCAAATATATTTTGTCTAACAAAAGAAGAATAGGAAAATTTGAAACTGTGGCGCTGACATAGGAGTGCAGTGCCATGGTTAGGGAACGCATTCCCAACAAAATGAAAGATTTGGGGACTTCACAATTCCTTGTTCAATTGGAGAAGTGGACATAGGGTTGTGTGATCTGGGGGTGAGCATAAACCTCATGCCCCTATCAGTGCTTAAGAAATTAGGGATCGAATTGAGGCCTACCGTAGTAATGCTGCAATTGGCTGACCGATTCGTTGTCATCTTGAAGAAAAGATTGAGGATGTGTTGGTAAATGTTGATTGCTTCATCATCCCTACAAATTTCATAATTATGGATTATGAAGCTAATAAAGACGTGCCCATCATTCTAGGATGCCCGTTGTTGTCAACAGGACACATATTAATAGACGTTCATAAGGGGGAGATCATGATGAAAGTGAATGGTCAAGAAGTTATCTTTAATGTGTTTAAGGCATGGAGTACCCTGGTAAACAAGAAGAGTGCCAATCCTTCGCCATAGAGGATGAGTTTAAAGACAACAAAGGACTTGATGAAGAAGAAAATGAAGACAAACAAGAATATCTGGACGCACAGCAGCTTGAACAATGTTGTGCATTGGTCCATGCATCTTTTGAATCCTTGAGTATAACCCCTTCGACTAGTGAAGTAAACCGTCTCTGGAACAAGCATAAGAGCTTGAATTAAAAGTGTTGCCTGCCCACTTGAAATACGCATGCTTGGGGGAAGGCAACACCTTTCCAGTAATCATCTCAGCAACATTATCCCTAGAAAATGAGTCAACCTTGTTGAATATCTTGAAGAAATACATCCGAGCAATCAAATGGACGTTAGCTGACATCTGAGGGATAAACTCCACATGTTGCATGCATAAAATATGTCTCGAAGAAGGAAAAGATGGATCCATTGTGCTGTAGCGAATGCTCAATCTAGCAAATAAGGATGTTGTGAAAGAGGAAATCCAAAAGTGGTTGGACGCAGACATTATCTTTCCTAAATCTGATAGTAAATAGGTTAGTCCTGTGCAATGCGTCCACAAGAAAGGAGGAATGACAGTGTTCTGAAAAAAAATAATGAACTAATCCCCACCCATACTGTCACTGGGTGGAGAATATGTATGAACTACCAAAAGTTGAACACGCCGAACAAGAAAGATCATTTTCCCCAACCATTCATTGACCAACTGCTGAATAAACTTGCGAAGAATAATTATTTTTGTTTCTTGGACGCTACTCAGGCTATAATCAGATTATGATAGCTCTCAACGACCAAGAGAAGATAACTTTTTTACATGTCCTTATGGAAATTTTGCTTTTCGACGCATGTCAACATTTGGATTATGTAAAGCCCCAAATACCTTCCAACGATATATGATGGCGATCTTCTCTGAATTTTTAAAAGAAAGGTAGATATTTACAGACGACGTTTCAGTATTCGAAAATTTGTTCGATGCCTGTTTAGCAGACTTGGAAAAAGTGCTGAAATGATGTGAGGACACCACTTAGTTCTAAATTGGAAAAAATGCCATTATATGGTAAACGAAAGGATAGTCCTCAGACTTAAGGTTTCCAAGAAAGGTCTAGAAGTCGATCATGCCAAGATCGAATCTATGGAAAAACTTCCTCCTCCCACTAATGTTAACACATTAAGGAGTTTCCTAGAGCATGCAGGCTTTTATAGAAGGTTTGTTAAAGATTTTTCAAAAATTGCATGCCCTCTAAGTGCATTGTTGAAAATAAACTGACCCTATGTTTTTTATGAACAATATTTAAAGGATTTTGAAACATTGAAGACAGTGTTGGTGACAACAACCATTTTAATTGCCTCTGACTGGACGCAGCCGTTCAAGCTCATGTGTGATGCGAGTGGCTACACCATGGGAGTTGCGTTAGTTCAACGCAGAAATAAAGTGCTTCACCCAATCGCCTACACCAACAAGATGCGTAATAAAGTGCAAGAAAATTAAACCACTACAGAAAAAGAGTTGCTCGCTGATAACTTGTAGAAATACCACTAAAGTTATTATTGTCTTTCTTTAAGAAAAATAGAGTTTAAGTAGAGAATCATGCGGTAGTGTTGGCTTAATTCCATTGATAAATCTTCCTTTGCGTTTTACTCTTTTGATTTGATGAAGATAAATGCTTTGAAGCTTTTTGGATCTAAAATGCATGCTCTGATGCAGAAACGCAAGCCGCATATTAGCACGACAACATTGAGGAATGCAAGGCAGTGTAAAGTCAGACGAAAATCCTGAGAGATTGTCGGGGGATTACTACCCTTGATCTGCAGTAGAAGCGGCGGTTACTAATTGGACCAAAAATCATACAACTACGCGAGAAGAACGCAGAGTGATAATTCAGTCTATAATCATGCAAATCTGCCAACGTTACAACACAACATCTATAAAATGGCAAATTTGAAGGATGAAAAGGTTGTTGAAACTCTTAGAAAAATTCTTGAGTGACAGAAGATTGATTTCCAGATGATAATCAATGATGAATACCTTGAGAGGGAAGAGTCTTCCTTTCGATCAACCATCTTGTAGCAGAAATATCACGCAACCATCTTGGTGAACTCAAGAGATTGAGCAGACACCATTTATCTCAAGCTTCCTATCACTTTCTTGCTTACTTATGCTTTAGTAGTTAACAAGACATTGTAACTCCTAAATGTTTGTCCATTTCATCAATCTATCCAACTTTCATGGCAATCAACTTCTTATCTAATTCCACTTGTTTTTCATCATCCATGAGCAGCTAACTTTCTTGAGGGTAAGGGGTTGTGTTATCATCTATCTAAGAATTACGGTTTAAGTTATTTCATCTTACTGAATGTGTTTGAATCTAATGGTCATTTCCATCTAGCTAATCGAGATAAAAAATAATAGTCAATTGCTTGAGAAAGTAAGTAATTGTAGAACTCATTCGGTAAGGCTAAGAAGTGTTTCTAGACATAGAAATAATCTTAGGATCCGATATTTTCTTATGCATTATAGAGATATAAGCATAATGTCTGTTAGCCGAGAGGTGCAGTTTAGAGTTGAAAATATGAAATAAGTTTTCCCTACATTTCTTAAATTAGATGATAACCAACCCTAGTCCCACTTTTTACCATTGATATTCATTCATCTGCTGATTTCTGATGTGACGCATACCTATCTATTCCACCAATCTAGTTTAGTATTTATTAACTTTTTACATAGACGCATCAAATTTCTCATCACATTCTGTTTACACATATAATTTAAATAGTCAAACGAAATCTAGAATCTGAATAGTCCCTGAGTTCGACCTCGGACTCACCGAGAAACCTTATTTTCGCTTATACTTGGTGAAAACTGGGAAAAGTTGATCAATTATTAATGCATGCATTGCACTCTTAGGACAACAACACTCGCTGTAGCATTTGCTGTAGAAAAGTTCAGAGCTTATTTTCTGGGGTTGAAAGTCATCATTCACACAGATCACTCTATGATCAGATATTTGATGATTACAAAAGATGCCAAACCAAGGCTAATTTGATGGATTTCTTTTGCTTCAAGAGTTCGACGCAAAGATTATTGATAGGAAAGGAACTGAAAATAATGTGGCCGATCACCTCCTAGACTTGAGAATGTTGAAATCGATAAGAAACACCCTGAAGTCAACGCCAATTTCCCAAATGATATTGTACTGAAAGTCGAAGAAAGTTCTCCTTGGTATGTTGATATCATAAATGTTCAGGTGTGCAAGCAATTTTTAGAAGACTTCAACGCACACCAGACAAGAAATTGATGCATGAAATGAAGTTTTATTATTGGGACAAACGTTAACTCTACAAACGTGGGCTTGATCACATTTTCAAGCTGTATGTTCCTGAAACTTCGTATCAGCTCATCCTCTCCTAGTGTCATGACTCACCATATGGAGGACACTTCGAAGGGTAGCAAACAATAGCCGAAGTTTTGCAAAGCAGATATTTCTAGTCGACATTATTTAAAGACGCCAAAGACTTTGTGCTAAAGTGCGATCAGTGTCAACGCACAGGAAACATATCTAAGTCGAAATGAGATGTCATTTACCCCATCTTATAAGTCAAACTATTTGATGTTTGGGGCATAGATTTCATGGGCCCATTATCACCTTCAAACGGCCACAACTACATCCTAGTAGTTGTGGATTATGTTTCAAAATGGATCAATGCAATTTCTTGCGCAAAGAATGATGTGGTGACAGTCTCAAAACTCTTATAGAAGAATATCTTCACGAGATTTGGAATGCCCAGATCCCTGATTATCGACGAATGTATGCATTTTGTTAATCAAATTATTTCAAGTTGCTAATCAAGTATAATGTACATCATCGAATGACGACTGCATTCCATCGTCAAAAAAACGCGCAAGCAGAAATTTCCAATTGAGAGTTAAAAACTATCTTTGAAAAGGTAGTCAATACTTCTCGAAAACATTGGAATGTCTCACTACACATTAGTCTTTGGAAAATCCTGCCATCTTCCCCTAGAGCTTGAGCATAAGGCAATTTGGATTCCCAATACATTGAACCTCAATATCACATTTATTGCACGATGATATCATGCCTAGAATCACACGTCCATCTTTATGCACCCAAAACCCTACTTAAACCCCTTTCTCCTCGCTCTCCTCTTTCATACTTCCAAAATCCCAAAATTTTCGAAGACATCTTTGTAATTTCTAGCAATTTTCGGCAAGTTCCACAATTCTCATCCCCTTCTCCCACTTCCAAATGGCTTCCCAACGATTAACCCATTCACAAAAAGCCCAGCTGGCTGCCCCTATAACGGCCGGTGCTGCCACTTTTTTGTCATTTCCTAAACCATGTCGAAGCATCTTTTTTATCGCCTCCCAACACCCCCGACCTGCCAATAAGGGTGTTTGCGCCTTCCCACGCTACCAAAACGGCCGCCATTAATTCCCAATGTCACCCTACTGCCCCTGATTTCACTTCTTCCCAAACCACACCTTCACCTGCCTTATGACCATCCGTACCAATCATCCCACCACACCCTTAGCTGTTGTCTGCCCCAATAGTCTTAAGTTGGAGGTTGTGTCCAGACTAGTGCCACCTAGCTCTAGTGACTTGATAGGAGCCAGTGAGGCGACGAGACGAGATGAAAAGAATGTCCTCGAGCAGATTCTCGATGCTATTAAGACGAAGATTGGTTAGACGGGGTGGTCAACAAACCTCGGAAGAAGGAAAGATCGCCACGTGGGTTATTCCCTATGGCGAGCGGCCTTGAGAAGTCTCTACATGAATCATCTGACTCCGATGATAGGTCCATTGAACGTATCACCGTTGCGGTGGAGAAAAAGGTAATGGTAGCAAAAAAGAAAAGAGTAAGTCCTTCAGAGACTACTGACAAAGAAACATAGGAGGATGTTAGGCCCTTGAGGAGAAAATCTGAGAAGAAGAGAAAAGAGGCGAGGCATTTGAAACACCGGAAGTCATCATTGCTGCATCACCTGTCGAGTGGCTATCAACCCAAGCAGCCAAGAAAAGCAAGAATGTAAAGAAAGGCTTTCACTGCCTAAGGGAAGACGCCCAATCGCTCATCTCTACAAAGAAATTGGACAATGAGATGAGAGAAAAGGGAAACGATTAAAGAAGGCTTGAAGCAAGAAAAGAAAAAGAATATCGCCATATAGAGGCCATAGTGGTAGAATTTGAAAGAGAAATATAAGAGGAAAGCGATGAAGAATGACTATCCAAGGCCCAACACATCAAGAAAAAAAATGAAGAAGATTAAAGAAGAGAAGAGGAAAATAAAGGAGGTAGTTGTTGCCAATTTTAGGTGTTATAATTTTAGTACAAAGTATACGTCGATAATTACTAAAATATGTTCATTAATCAGCAAGTTTTCCTATAAAAACTCAAGTGTAAGCTTCTATACTGGTTAGTCTATGGTCGAACGCAGGAATTTGTGATAAATTAGGCATTGAGACTAAATATATAATTTATGTGGTGACTGTACAAGTATTTTGTTCATGGCGTGTATGCGTCTAAGTCTATACATAAAGAATAAATACAATTTCCTACAATTAACATGATGAGGTGGACGCAAAGAATGTTAGTCAAATGTCATTTGTAGTCAGATAGTATGCTTTGAAAATGATGATGGAACCATGCGGTACAATAGAGTTAACGCAGCAACTAGTGGTTATTTAAGCATATCTAAGTATATTTATATACCTACAAACTTTGGGTGTGAGAATCCATCTTTCGATGTTTCAACGTCACATTAATCTTATCTCTAAGACGCATGGTAAATTTGTTTTGGCAAAAGATGAACTATATTTCTGAAACTCATCTAGTCTTAATTAATGCTATCGATTGACCATCTACTCTCTCAAGCTAGACGATCGTGCTTGTTTAAACTTGTTTGTCTGACAAATCTATGCAAGCTAATGATTTACATTAATCACGATGTAAACATACTTAACATTGCTTAAGAAAAACTACCTTCTAACATTTAACTCATTCAACATACAAGTAAATATGGTGTAGAGTATTAAATGTGGAAATGAGTGGAAGATAATCGTCAATCAAACTTATATTAAGTAAATAAATCATTCTCTCAAATGTCATTAACAAAGCATAAGTAAGAAAGAGGGAAATGAAGAAAGAACAGAAATGGAAAACGTCAAGCCGCCACTGACAATGTCTTGCTTCATGGAGGCTTGGGATGGTTGCTATCTGATACATACATGACATAGGGTGAAGGTTCTCACTCACTGGGAGACGACTCTGAAAATTCTCAAAATCCTTTTCATAGAAGAGCTTGAATTTGAGGCTAGTTATGGTGAGGGAGAATTTGTGCAGAGCTTTCGCCTCTTGAACTCGTTTCTCTCTCCCTTGAATTGAGAAGCTTTGGGTTATTTATAGGTGTCGAAAAAGTGAACTCATTATGATCTGACAGTGCATTAATTTGCATGTCATGCTGCACAGACTTTTCACACCGTCAACCCATTGGTTTTGCCCTGTTTTGATAACGTGTAATCCATTCGCATATTGGCATGACAGCTACCAACAGCTAATGCCTAGGCGTCTGTATCTGCTTTTTCTTCTCAACGCATGATCTTGACGCATGGGTTTTCACTTCTTTTGTTCTCGCAGCAACTTTTTCTCTGGTACTTGGGTTATTTGTGCTTCTTTTCTACTTAATCCTACGTTAAGAACAGAAAAGCTCATATTTTCTCAGGTATATTCTTTTGTAAATGATGCCAACGCATGGTAATACATATTATGCAATTCAATTGCCAAAATCGTGCGTTTAGCCCTAAAGTTACTCTAATTATTCCAAATAGTGAATATAATAACTTGTATTTCTACAAGTTATCAATAGCCAAGTCTAAAGCCAAGCTACTAAAGAAAAAGAAGCAAATAAAAGAGGCAGCCAAGCAGCTGACCCTGAAAATAAAGGATGCAAAGGTGAGAGAAGGACGTAGGACACCTGCCAGTCCTTAAATGAAAAGAAGTGAGAAAGGAAAAGAGAAGTTAGTGGAGGAACCACCAAAGGAGGCAGACAAAGGCTGCAAGAAGCAGTTCAACAACCTTCATCTAGAGATAGGATTCTTCCCAGAATCTATAGAGCTGCCTACCTTCATTACACAATTAATCGACGTGTTGGGGTGGCACCAGTTCTGTAAAGCTGCCCAGACTATCCAACCAATCATCGTCCAGACCTTTTATGGAGGGAAGCTCTACAAGAAGCAAGATAAAGTCAAGATTGATCGAGTAGTGATTCCCTTCGACGCTTGGGAGATCAATCGGATGTTTGAGTTGCGAAGCGACTCTGAGGCTGAGGGTAATAGAATGATGGAGTCTCCAACGCAGGCATAAATGGAAGAAGCCCTGAAGTTGATTGCCAAACAAGGGTCCAAGTGGAACACATCCCCAAAGAGCTTCAAGACTTTGGCGCCTACCTGCCTGACGCCTGAAGGCCACCTATGGCTTTACTTCATCAAGAGGTCCATTCTTCAAACAACGCATGATGCCTCAATCTCAAGAGATAGAGTGATGGCGATCTACTGCATCATGCGGGGAATTCAGTTGGATGTTGGTCCCATCATTGCACCACAGATAAGAGGGACCTTCTACAAACAAATGGGTCAAATCTTCTTCCTATATGTCGTGATGAAGTTGTGCTCCAACATGTGTTTCATGGAAGGCGAGCCGAAAGTTTTGGTGAACGGAGTTATCATCAACCAAGTCCTTAAAAGGTTTTTAAGAGACTCCCCGCATCTGCCAGAGGCCATCAAGACAAAAAAAAAAAAGGTCAGCCAAGTCACAAGAAGCCCCTTCCCCTCAGCCACCAAAGCCCAAGAAAAGGAAGTTGGTTAAGAAAGATTTTGAAATACCGGCGTCGAGCTCACAACCAATTGAGGTCGAAGAAGAAGTTTGCCTTGGCGTTGGGGCATCCAACCAAGCTTTGACCATCTACTCCTCTCCCACTTCTCTGATTCAAGAGGAACTCGCCTCTTCTTCACCTTTTCTTGAAATCCAAATTGAGCTCATCTCCTCGTCTATCCTTTAAAGCTGACCTTCCTCTTCTTCGCGCATCAATCTGACCTATCTAAATGTCGAGTTGAGGGATGAGTCACCAACGCCTCCACAACCACACCTTTAGTTGACCCTCTGCCTTTGATAGCATCATAAAAGTGTTATTTTTCCTAGCTTAATTCAGGATCGTTACTGGATTTTATATGTTTATTACACTATTTTATAGTGATTTGAGGGAATCATGCATAATGGAGCGTTATGGGTCGTTTAGGGTTGATTTGGAGCTATCAAAAGTGAAATTGAACACCCGGAGCTCAATGACATGAAAAAAGACCAAAATGCCCCTGGAGAGCACAACTATGCTAAGCATTACACTCAGCTTTACGTTGAAGACCCCGAGAGTAGAAATCGCGAGAGTGCAGCGACGCTGCTTTGGAGTATAGCTACACTTCGAACTCTGATGGAGGCGCGGGCGCACCAGAGTGTTGCAACGCCCTCTAAAAGCGCTACGAAGCTCTGCTGTTTCGATAAATAATCTCTTCCTTTTAGGTCAAGAGGAAAAAAATAAGGTTGGATCCCATGAAAGTCGGGATTTTCTTCCAAAATTCTTCTTCCCCTTCATATTTCCAGCACGTTTAACTTAGGTTTTTCATTTTATTTTGGGTTGTAGCATGGATTAGATTCTTTCTCCTTTAATTTCTTTGTCTATGGAGATGTTGAGGTAAGTAGATTTCTTGTTCTTAAGGGCAATCCTATGTAATTACTTGAGATTTCACTTCTGTATAAATTTCATATTATGGTTGTAAGCACTGACTTGCAATACCAAGTATTGGTAGAGCTATATGTTGAGATTATGGCTTTATGCGTCGTCAGAAGGAGAATAGCCAAGAAGTAGCCAAGAAGGGGGTGAAATTTTGGCTAAGTATTGGCCAAAGCCATGCATTGATGAAGAAGTGGAAGTTGAATTACTTTGAGAAATCATGCGTTGTTGAGTGAATCGCAAAGGGGTTGTGAGTTGAAGTGGTCGTCGCATCGCAGGATAAATGATTATTGGCGGGGGAAAGAAATATACTTGAACTATGTGTTGAAGGCGCCACCATGCGTCGAAGACAGCCATGCGCTGGAGCCACATTGCGTCCAAGACATAATGGTCTTGATGCGATGAAGCTAGTGTGTGTAAGACTATGTGTGTATGCGTCGGAGCTAGGAGGCGCCGAGAACACTATGCACTGAGAATGATTAGTGCTGAAGGCGCTGAAGAAAAATTTAGACATGAGTGCCCTGCGTCGAGGAGAAGAATAGCACCAGCCTGCGGGTGAGTAAGTCGACATTATCATCTTGGTACTTGTGATGCATAAGTCGGCAGTATATATAGGTGAGTTTAATCATTTTCAGACATTTCAAGAACTTAAGTCGGTCCCATCTTTCAGAGAAACCACAAAGGAAAGTAGAGGAAGGTGTTCTTATAGTTTCGGGCGAAATTCCACTCGTTTTGGTGCCAAAATCAGAACTGAAACAGAAGCTTGGTTTGCAGACACACAGATTGAACAGGGGTTGATGTTTGGAGTAGAACGACTCAAGGAAATCGAGTTTAGAGCTGAAATTTTGAGGTTAGTAAGTTAACATAATTCCTAACAAGTCTTATGAAGGATGGTTAAGCTGAAAGGGAAGTTAATCATATGAATTTCTAGGTAAAAGCAGCAGCAACAGAACTGTTATGCAACTAGAGCAACGGGAAGTAATTCTGGCATAACTGAAGAACGATTAAGAGTTAAGGCTTGAGATTTTGAGGTAAGCTGTGGGACTTGATTCTTTACAAGTTTGTAGAAGGGAAGAAGTCTTAATATGAAATGGAAATGCGTTTTTTAACAGGGCTTAAGCAAAGAAATCCAAGCTGTAGCAGTTAGCTCTGTCAAGAGAAAGATAAAGTTCAAACATTGGATTATCAGCAAGAATGAGCTATATACAAAGTGTTTTCTGAATTGGAGTTCAACAGAAGGGTAAGGAGCGGCTAGTAGTAATAGCCTTAGTGCTTAAAACTTGAGAATGAACTAATGATAGCTGAATCGCATGCCAAACTCTAAATATGAAGTATATAATGAGTTGTTGCTTATGTTTTGATGAATAGAAAGGAAGTGTAACAAAGGAAAATGTTTGTTTCAGGCCAAGAGGAGATAGGAAAGGTTTATAACCCATTCAAGGCCTAGAAAGAGTTGTGAGTGACACTTTTCTTATCCTAAAGAAATCTTTGTTATACATGTTAGTTCGGTTTTCCAATGGAATACGATTTTGTGATCAAATGATTTATGAAGCATACTTTATGTTCTTAAAGTTATTGAAAAATATGTTATGAAATGTTATTGATGAAATATAGTTGCCCTGAGTTCTTATAAATTATTGCATACGATTTGTTTGTATAAAGTGTTATTTCTTAATGGAAAAACGTTTAAGAGGAGGCTCAGTGCTGATGGACTTGAGAAGGCACGTGAGTTTCCCCGGGACCCAGTACTGAAGGACATGGAGAAGGTACTTGGGCAACCCGCCATGTTCCTATATGACATAGAGGTTATATGCTGGTGCGTTGAGTCTTGCTCCGCATCGAGCCTTATATGTTTTCGACGTTGGGGTGTTGAGTTTTGCTCCGCTTCAACTAAGGGAAAAGTATTGTACTTCAACTGTTTTCTTATGATTTGTTGAAAATCCTATATGAATTGATAAGGGCAATTAAGTTTGTTTTAACTCATGTATTTGGAAGTAATTGCATGTTTTATGTTGATGTTGAACTCAGTTTTACCACTGATGATTTCCAAACAAATGGTTTGTTAAAATGATCACTCACTGGGCCTTTAGCTCATATTTTCAATGTTTTCTTTCCCCTCCAGGTAGCAAGGACGTTCCAAGTGCTTTGCCTACTCCAACTCGCCCTGCTTAAGCTTCGAGATTTAGAAAAACCTGACTTGTGAAAGTGTTGTTGTATGTTAAACCTCTATTAGATGGCATGTAGATATACGTGTATAATTGTAAGAGATTGAACCATGGATTGTAATAGAACACATGAATGAGTTGAAGAAGTGGTTTGACTTGTTTATACTTTCCTATATATGATATTTAGATGTCTTAGAATGTGAAATTTATTGTGAATAGTTTAAAATGTGTGTGAAGGGATGGATGGTATGCGTCACAAAAGGGGTGATGTATACTATCCTCACGTCCCCTTACAGGTTAAGTAGGTGAACTTGGGAGGGGGTGTGACAATGGTTATGTTCTTTGAATCTTGTGTACATTTAGATGTATATTTTTGGATGGATTGACGCCCCTCCACTTGAGTATATGTCTTGGCTAATCGATTTTGCTTGCGCATTTCCTTTGTGTTTGTCTATGCTTTAAATCAATAAGTAGCAAAGGTCTTAGTATGCATGCTAGGTGTATTGGTTGTCCATAACTTAGTATGTATGCTAAACCTAGGTTCAATGAAAAATTGATTAATTATGTTAGGGCTTTCCCATTAATTAATCACGCATTGGAACTTGTAAACCTAATGCAATTGTTCTTGGCCTTAATTGATCGCTATCGAACCCAATTAGGACCCAAGGCTTGTAGTTTGATTGAGGCTTAGGCATTAATTAATAATTAGGGTGCTTATTTATCTTAAATCGATTGATTAGCTGCCTATAGTGTCGACTAATTTAATTAAGTTAAACAAATCGGTGTGTAAGCAATCAAATATGTGTTTAATAAAAAATAAGTCGCATATGAATCCAATTGTTTTAGAGAACTTGATTATCTTATTACTGTTTACATTTACCCGTTGCCTTTGATTTCTTTTTCATGCCTAGTTCTAATCCACGACAAACCCCCCATTTATCACTTTAATTAGGAAATTAGCTTAACGGAACAAAGATTATGGTCCCTATGGTTCGACCTAGACTTACCGCTGTTACTACGTCGTCGTAGTAATAGGAGTAAGATTCGGTATTATAAATTCTTCTGATAGGATTCTCTTTAGGAATTCAAATGACATCAAGGGGAATAAGCCTCTATCACCTCGCCTCATCAAGAACCATTGAGAGAGCCAACTCCACCACCATCATCCGTTGAGCCAACTCGGACTCTGGATCCTGAGAAGTTAGCGCCCCAAAATTTCTCACTGTTTCAACCTCAAATCCAATCTTCCAATTCACTAAGTCCACCCACGGCAGAAGACCTTACCAACCAAGCTCCAAGCACTTCCCAAAATCCGAGTTTGCCGGCAGACGCACAATCGAGTAGGCATCCACGCACGAATCCTTACAACCTGGTCTACTCGTCAACCACTCAATCGGTTGTGGGTGAGTTGGACGACCTACTTATGTATTTGGACAATAGGATCCTTCGCGTCGTCATGGAATATCTGGATGAGATCAAGTGTCCAGAAGCTGAAAAGCGTTTGAAAAGTGCTTTTCATTCTCTTAAATTAAGAGAGTTTATATTAGATTTCACTTGTTTGTTAGTGATTTTCAGGTCAAAATAAAAAAAAATCTAGAATCGAAAGTCAAAAAAACCAAACCGAGCCAAAATCAAGCGAAAAAGAGAAGAAAATCACAAAACTCCAAAAGACAAAGGAAGCATCGCGACACCAGTTCGGCGCTGCCACGATGTTTTTTTTCGAAAGCATCAGAAAAGCTCAATGCAGCAGTACTGACGTAACGTTACGGCACGGCACCGAGGATAGGTTTTCATGACGCACAGCGCAGCGGCGCCATCTTACAACACGGTGGTGCCACCATACGATGTTGGTTAGCATAGCGGCGTCGTTGACTAGCGTCGCAACGCCAGCTTTCTTTATTTGAAGAATCAACAATTTTTTAAAGAATTTTGGGCGGCCAACTCTATAAATTGGAAGATTTCTAGCAACCTTAATCACAAGATAAAAAAGAGAAATCAGAGAAAATACAATAGAGAGTCTCAAAGAATGAGTTGGCTGCAAGGAAGAGAGAAGAGAGTTTGGTGCTGTTCGAGTTTCCGACATGAAGACTAAGGACATCTTGGCGGTTATTCCTCAATCAAGGGCTTCTTCATAGTAGAGTTTTCCTTTTTTTACACTTTTTCTATGTTTAAATTGGTTTTGAACATGTTGCCTAAAGCTATGAGTGGCTAAACTCTTTAGTTTTAGAGTATCGATGAATTTTTTATGAAGTTATGTTGATATTGTAGACTCTTCATGGTTTTGTTGTAATGTATATGCTTTTCATTGTTATTGTGCTTAATTCTTGTTGATTGGCCATCCTTGAATGGTAGATTAGATGTATGGTTGAGATAATTGTATGTCTAATTGGATCTACAACAATTAATTGTTGTTAATCTATCATGTGAATAGTTAGGTTAATAATGAAAGTTGTTAAAAACTACTCTTAATGCCACGTCGCTTATATTGGTTTCAAGACATTAGTAATCAATTAGGTTGCATGAGAAAAGGTTGTTTTTGATAGAAAATAACTTGGATTTATGTTTCTAGACTTAAGCATATGAATTGCAATAAAATCCATGAACCATAAGATGTTGCATGATGAATTAAGCAAGGATTCAATACCCTAGAACTCTCTTTGACTCTTGTGTTTCTCACTTACTTGCTTTCCTTTTTAGTTTTTCCAAAATCACAACTTGAATCTGAATCCTCAAATAAAATTGATTCAATTCTAGAATAGCTAAGTAACTTGAACCTTCACAATTGGATCCTCAGTGGAACGATATTCAGAACTTAACCGTCTTATATTATAACTTGACCCGTACACTTGCGGTAAACACGGAAAGTGCGCATCAGAAGCGCAACTCATTTAAAGAAATGAGGTGTTAGGTCAGCAAGTAACCCAAATGGCGCAGCAAAAGACGAAGCTTAGAAGTTTTTTTCAACACCAAGCTCAACGTTAGGACGAGCAATTCAAAACTCTCATGAATTACATCTATGAAGTGTTCGTCCAATACATCCCAACGCTTGTCATTCCCTCTTCTCTCCAACAGCTCCTTCCGTTCAATGATCCTACTCCTCCCGCTGCAGACAATGATAACAACAAAGCGGGGAGGAATTAAATTTGGGGGTGTTGAAGTTTTTGGTTTACTTGTATTTTTTTAAATTATTCTTCCATTCTTTTGTAAACATATTTTTGTAAACTCATTGTAACTATTACATTAATACAATGAGCAATGTTCCATGCAATTGTCTTCTATAATTACTCATCAGTTTGTTACTTGTGTTTATTTCTTGCTTTATTGTTCCCTGCCTTGTTTGTGTGTCTACGTCCAATCTTAATGATAAAAATTATGTTCTCTAACCTTAGATTCATTGAAACAAAAACTTAACTCACAAGCCTTAGGACATTATCCTTAGAAAACATTCTTGAATATAGTATACATGCAAGCTTTACCTCAAACCTCTTTTGCAAAATTTTTCTAAGTCAATCTCATAACTCGATTTCAGCAATGAAGACCTTGCTGCCTTACAAAATTTGAGGGTAGGGAAGGTTTGAGCTTATGCATTCAAAATTCATAAAATCTCTTAACGCCATAATAATAATAAAAGAAATACATTTGGACAAACAACTCTACTGTCAACGTATAAAATTATCCTTTTAAGAGTTGAGAATGGATTTTGCTCGATGTTGATTGCCTCCATGCACTCCATAGTTGGTATGTCAAAATGAAGATGAGTGTCTAGGATCAGCGAAAATAAATAAACGATTTCACTATCAACGTAAAGAAGTCAAAACTAAGTGTAATAAGAGCTGAGTTGTAAAGGGGTATCTACTCGATGTTGGCTACCTTCATGCACCCCATTGTTGCTATGTCAAAACGAAAGTGGGTATGCATGTCCAATAACTATTATATTTTTGCTGTAAATAAAAATATCATAAAGAGAAATTCTATGGAAATGAACTCTAAAGCACATTACTAAAATGAGGAATAAGAATGGCTGGAAATGAGTAAGAATATTTTGAGTATTAAGCTTGCTGCATCTAAATTTAAGAAATATTGTTTAGGCATTGATTGAAAAAGATTTTATGAAGTCAATTAGTTATTGATAAAAATCTAAAACATGGAAGCATGTCGAGATATTTAGCTTTTGCACAGATTTTGTGAAGTCAATTAAATAAATGTTTGAGGACAAACATTATTCTAAATTTAGGAGTGTGATAACTTGTAGAAATACAAGTTATTGTACTCTTTATTTGGAATAATTAGAGCTACTTAGGATATGAATGCATGGATGTGGGAATTAAATTGTGTAATATGAATAACTTTATGTTTATGATGTTTACAAAAGCTTCTATCATGGAAATTATGAGTTTTATATCTTTTTGAATGCAAGATATAGCTAAAAGAAGCTAAAAACACCCAAAGGACAAGAGAAAGATGTTGCCAGAACCATCGAGGCCATATTGTTTCGAAGATCAATGCATTGAAGAACCAAGGGTTGAGAAGTAAGAGAAGTTTTAGACACACGAGCAATGGTTGTCTTGTCAATGTGCAAGTGGATAACTAATTTAACTAGCCCACGACAAAAAAAAAAATGAACAAATGACGCAATTAAGTCTACATAGCATAGCATGGAATTAAATGCAAGGTGTCGGATAATCATGAGATAACCTTTTTGGACACTGATAAATAGCTAGAAGAAGTTCACGTTGAAGACAGAGAGAAATTAGTGGGTGAAAGCTCTGCTCAAAATCTCTCTCAACTTCCATCGTCACCTTACACCATGGATGATTAAATTTCTTAATGGGTTGAGTGAATGAAGCTAGTATTTTCCAAGTGTTACTTAAGTTGTTTTCATCTTGCTTAAATGTGTGCTAAAAACCTTACATGAATCTATCGATAAATAGGTTTAAGTAAGTATAATCAAGTGCTTGAGAGAGTAATTAATTGATCTTTGTCATTTAACAAGAAAAGATTCGGCTTTAAAGATAAAGTTGATCTTTTGTAAGAAGAACTCATCATGCGTCTTAGAGATAAGATAAATACGGCATCGAAGCATCGAGAGATGCGTTTCCAATTTCAAGTTTTGTAACATAAATGCATAGTTAAGTGATACTTATAAATATGCTAGCAAAGTCGTCTCAACCCTACTTTTTCCATGAATTTAATCATCACATCGCACGCTGTTTGAAGATATTTGTACTTGACAAATTCAACCATCACCTTCTTGCATCACCATTCCATATGTTCATCCACCAATTTAAATATTTGTAAATTCATTCTTTCGTTACTATAAAGACACATCAATGCATTCATTATACATGTAATTATTTGTATAGTTCTCCCGCATTAAATAAAAGAATTCTCTTAACATTAAATCGTTACAAATCCCTGTGTTGACCCTAGACTCTCTATGAAACCTATTTTAAACTTGCACTTAGGTTTTTAATAAGAAAACTTGCGTTTAAATGAATCAATTTTTAGTAACTTCAACGCAGCATAAGGCCAAGTCGACGCATCATGCATTGTCTATTAACAACACAACAACAGGCACTAACTTATGTTGAAACAACTTCCTGCCATCCTAAACTATGCCTTCTTAGGAAAGGAAGACACACTTCTTGTCATCATAGCAAAAGATCTCTCCAGTAAGCAGGAGTAGTTGATGAAGAAACATAAGCTGGCGATTGGTTGGACCTTGGCTCACATCAAAGGAATCAGCCTTGTAGTTTGCATTCATCGAATAACCTTGGAGGAAGGGTCCAAGCCATGCCGCCAACCTCAAAGGTGCCTAAATCTCGCTCTCAAGGACGTGGTGATGAAGGTAATTTTCAAACTCAAGGACACAGGTATTATCTATCCCATAGCAAATACTGAGTGGGTTAGTCCCATTCATGTGGTCCCAAAGAAGATAGGTATTAGTGTTATTAAAATAAAAAAGAGGTAGATGTTCCTGTTAGGGTGCAAAGCGGGTGGCGTATGTATATTTATTTTTGAAAACTGAATGCTATGAGTACAAAAGATCATTTCTCCATCCCATTTATGGATAAGATGTTGGAATGTCTTGTAAGAAAGCATTTTTCTGTTTTCTCGATGGTTTCTACCAAATCCCAATCTGTCAAGAGGACCAAGAGAAGATGACGTTCACTTGC
Organism: Citrullus colocynthis; assembly: GCA_031780015.1. Lineage (NCBI taxonomy): Eukaryota > Viridiplantae > Streptophyta > Magnoliopsida > Cucurbitales > Cucurbitaceae > Citrullus > Citrullus colocynthis. Next base: position 1,734,216 of record QLSR01000140.1, read on the forward strand.
CCATACAGGACGTTCAAATTTAGGAGGATGCCCTTTGGCCTATGTAACGTTCTATGTACTTTCCAGTGTTGCATGATGAGCATATTCTCTGAATACATAGGGCATTGCATATAAGTATTCACGGATAATTTTATATTTATGGAAACTCTTTTAATAATTGTTTGATTAATTTGGGTAGAGTCTTAGAATGGTGCATTGAGTCTGATTTAGTTCTAAGCTTTGAGAAATGTCATTTCATGATCTTTAGAGGTATAGTGTCAGGGAACGTCATTTCTGAGCATGGTATAGAGGTAGATCCTGCTAAGGTTCGTTCCTTTCTTGGACATGCAAGATTTTATTGTAGGTTTATTAAGGATTTCAACAAGACTTCCCAGCCCATGACTTCCGTACTCCAAAAGGACGTGGAATTCAAGTTTAATGAAAAATGCAAAGTCAGTTTGATATGCTAAGGGGTACCTTGTCTTACGCCCCTATCTTTCAGGCTGCTAGATGGGTTGTCCCATTCGAGATCGTGTGCGACGTAAGTGACTTTGCCGTATGAGCTATTTTAGGCCACAAAGTTGAGAAAAAGCATCACGTGATCTATTATGCATCAAAGACTCTCAACCCGACCCAATGCAACTATACTAAGATAGAGAATGAGTTTTTAATTTAGGTGTTGTTTTTGCATTAGAAAATTTTCGTTCTTATATCATTAGATCTGAGATTGTTGTATTTTCTGACCATGCAGCTCTTAGATATTTGATGACGAAGGAGTCCAAACCCTATTTGCTTAGATGGATCCTTCTTCTTCAGGAGTTCGACCAAAAGATCCAGGATAGTAGGGTATGTGAGAACGCCATTGCTGCTCATTTGAGTAGATTGACTTCGACGGAGGGATGCCTTCGGAGACTTTCCAAATCAAACTTTAATTCAGGCAAACTGTACTTCCATGGTTCACTAGTATGTAGACCTTGTAAATTATCTGGTCATAGGTAACCTTCCATTTGACCTCACTAGGCACAACGGTGAGAAAATTAAGAGTGAGTCTAAATTTTATGTATGGGAGGATCCTTACCTGTGGAAAGCCTTTTATGATTAGATGATTAGGCATTGTGTCCTTGATGAATTCTTTTCTATATTAGCATTTCGTCACGAGCATGCTTGTGGCAGACGCTTTAGTCCTAAGAGAATTGCTAAGATGGTTTTGGATTCAAGGTTATATTGGAAAACTCTTTTTCATAATGCATATTACTTTTGTAAAACATGTGAATGTTGTAAAAGTCTGGTGGGTTGTCCCATAGGAATAAGATGCCACGAGTCCCTATACATTTTTGTGAGGTGTTTGATGTTTGGGGGATAGCTTTTGTGGACCTTTTCCTTCTTTTTGTGGGTTTAAGTACATTTTATTGGTTGTGGACTATGTTTTCAAGTGGGTGGAAGCAAAGACCACTTTTACTAATGATGCTAAAGTTGTTGTAGGGTTTTTAAAGAATAATATATTGAGCAAGTTTGGCTTCCCTTGAGTTATCATCAGCGACCAAGGGACTCATTTTTGCTACAGAGTTGTTGCTTCCCTGTTGAAAAAAATATGGTGTCCAACACCGTATCGCCACCCCGTACCATCTTCAAATGAACGAATAGGTAGAGGTCTCAAACAGGGAGGGGAAGACCATATTGGAGAAAGTTATAAACTCAGGAAGGAAAGATTGGAGCCACCAACTTGACGACGCATTATGGCGTATAGGACAACCTTCAAGTCTATGGAAAGGCCTACCACCTACCAGTCAAGATCCAGCATAAGGCATATTGGGGAGTGTAAAAATGCAACTGGGATCACACAGCACCAGGCGAGGCCAGACTCCCTCCGCTTCAAGAACTGGAAGAGTTAAGGTTAAAATCCTTTGAAAATTCTTTGATTTATAAATAGAGGACGAAAGAGTTTCATGATAAGATGATTGCATCGAAGGAGTTCCAGGTAGAGCAAAAGGTACTTATGTACAATTTCACGTTTGAAATTAATGCCTAGAAAACTTTGACACAAGTGGATTGGGCCAATTGCTGTTTCTTATGTTTATCCTTAAGGTGTAGTAGATATTGTGAATCTTGAGACAAGGAAAACGTTTAAGGTGAATGGGCATCGCTCGAAAGTTTTTCATGAGGGGGATTCATTGGAGTGTTTCAACCCTGTTTACCGAATGGACTCACCGGTTTACATCTGAAAGAAGTCAACATGGTCGATAATCGACCTTAAAAATTTACACTTCTTGGAGGCAATCAAGCGTCAAAATTTTAAATTGCTTTCGTAGTTTAGATTTTTTTTTTTTTTTTAGTTATTTTCTCTTTCTTATTAAGCCTAATTCTTTCCATATTTCTTGCTTGGTAGGTGGTTTAAAGCCCATTTGTAGAATTTTGGAAGAAGTTCATGAGGAAGAGCCAAGCCTGCCTGCCATCCCATATGTAAGCACTGACTTGTAATACCAAGTGTTGGGGAGAAGCAATGAGATTGAGGCCATGCATTGCTAGAGGAGAAGTAGCCGACAATGAGCAAAAATTTTTGGAGAGCAAAATTTTGGCTGTGTTGGCCAAGACTATGCGTTGGTGAATGTCACACCTCCTCCCAAGTTTACCTACATACCCTGAAAGGGGATGTGAAGACAGTATACATCACCCCTTTTGTGACGCATACCATCTGTCCCTTCACACACGTTCTGAACTGTTCACCATGTAATCTCCACATTTTAAAACATATTAAACATCACATATGGAAAAGTATATATATAAGCCAAAACGAAATTTTCTCAACTCTTTTACATGTCCTTACACAACCCATAGTTCGACCCCTAGTAATTGTACATACATATCTACATGCCACCTAATTAAGGTTTAACATACAGCTGACACTTCAACAAGTCGAATTATTCAGAGTCTCGAAGCTTAAGCAGGGCGAGTGGGAGTAGGCAAAGCACCAAAAACGTCCTTGCTACCTGGAGGGGAAAGAAAACATTGAAAACATGAGCTAAAGGCCCAGTGAGTGACAATTTTAACAAACTATTTTAGTTCGGAAATCATCAGTAGTAAAACTATGTTCAACATCAAACATAAAACATGTAATCACTTCAAATACATTAGTTAAAACAAACTTAATTGCCCTTATCACTTCATACATGATTCTCAGCAAATCATAAGAAAACAGTTTAAGTGCAGTACTTTTCCCTTAGTTGAAGTGGAGCAAAACTCAACACCCCAACGTCGAAGACATATTAGGCTCGATGCGGAGCAAGACTCAACGCACCAGCATATAACCTCTATGTGCACATAGGAATGTGGCGGGTTGCCCAAGTACCTTTTCATGTCCTTGAGTACTGGTTCCCGGGGAAACTCACATATCTTGCTAGCATTGAGCCTCCTCTAAAACATTTATAGGCGGGTTGCCCAAGTTCTGGGTCCCAGGGAAACTCACATGCCTTATTAGCATTGAGCCTCCTCTAAAACATTTTCCTTTTAGAACAACATTTCATACAAACCGTTCGTATACAAATCGTTCATAAGAATACAGGGCAATTATTATATCAATAACATCTCATAAACGTGCTTTTCAATAGTTTTAAGAACATAACGTATGCCTCATAAAGCATTTAATCACAAAATCACATTTCATTGGAAAACCAAACTATCAAGTGCAACAAAATCGTTTAAAAGTAAAAGAAGTGTCACTCACAATTCTTCCTAGGCCTTGAGTGGATTATACGCCTCCCCTATTTCCTCTTGGCCTGAAATAGATATTTCCTTTGTTATACTTCTTTTCCATTCACAAGAACATAAACAACTTATCATATGCTCGGTGTTTATAGCACATCATGTGGTTAGGCTTTCATTAGTTTATTCTCAAGCCTTAACTCTAAAGCTATAATTACAAGTTGCCCCTTACCCTTCTGCTATACCTTGATTTCCAAGAACATTTTACCTGCAGCTCACTTGCTTTTATATCAACACTTGAGCCTTAGTTTCTTCTTGACAAAGCTGGCTGTTACAGCTTGATGTCTCTACTTAATCCCTGCTAAAAACGCATTTCCAGCCCATATTAAGACTTCTTCTCTTCTACGAACTTGTAAAGAATTAAGTTCCATAGCTTACCTCAAAATTTCAAGGCTCAACTCTTTTTCGTTTTCCAGTTATGCCAAAATTACTCCGTGTTGCTCCGGATTGCATAGCAGTTCTGTAGTTGCTGTGTTTACCTAAAGATTCATGTGATAAACTTCGGTTTCAGCTCAACCATCCTTCATAAGACCTGTTAGGAATAATGTTAACTTACTAACCTCAAAATGTCAGCCCTAAACTCACCTTCCTTGAGTCGTTCTACTCCAAACATCAACCACTGTTCAGTCTGTGCGTCTACGATCAATCCTCTGTTCCAGCTCGGATTTGAGCACCAAAACAGGTAGAATTTCGCCCAAAAACTATAAAAACACCTTCCTCTTCCTTCTCTGGTGGTTTCTCTTAAAGATGGAATTGACTTAAGTTCTCGAAATGTCTGAAAATAATTAAACTCACCTATATATATACTGCCGACTTATCCCTCACAAGTACCAAGATGATAATGCCGACTTACCCCTCACCGTAGGTTGGCGCTGGTCTTTCCTTCGACGCAAGGCACTTATGTCTATGTCCTCCTCCAGTGTCTTCAGCAACTAACCATTCTCAGAGCATAATGTTCTCGGCGCCTCCTACCTCCGACGCATACAACATATTCATTCACATCACTAGCTTCATCGCGTCAAGACCGTTCTGTCTTGGACGCAATGTGACCAGCGCATGGCTATCTTCGACGCATGGTAACTTCAACGCATGGCTGTCTTCGGTGCATGGTGACTTGAACGCACGGTTCAAGCATATTTCTTTCTCCGACAATGATCCCTTATTCTTCGATGCGGCGACTGCTTCAGCTCACACCCTTCGTGATTCAATCAATAACGCATGGTTTCTCAAATAATTCAACTTCCCACTACATTCACCAACGCATGGTCTTTGCCAACACTTAATCAAAATTTTGCTCTACTTCTCGGCTACTTTTCCTCTAGCAACGCATATCCTCAATCACATTGCTCTCCCCAACACTTGGTTTTACAAGTCAGTGTTTACAGTGAATGAAGAGGAAAGTTGAATTATTTGAGAAACCATGCGTTGTTGATTGAATCACGAAGGGTTGTGAGCTGAAGTAGCTGCCCGCGTCGAAGGATAAGTGATCATTGGCAGGGGAAGAAATATGCTTGAACCATGCGTTGAAGTCATTCTGCGTCGAAGGTAGAGCAGTCTTGACGCGAAGAAGTTAGTGGTGTGAATGACTGAGTTGCATGCGTCAAAAGTTGCTTGAACCATGCGTTGAAGTCACTGCGTTGAAGACAGAGCGGTCTTGACGCAACGAAGTTAGTGGTATGAATGACTGAGTTGCATGCGTCGAATGTAGGAGGCGTTGAGAGCACCATACGCTGAGTGTGGTTAGTTGCTGAAGGCGTTGAAGGAGAATTTTGACATGAGAGCCTTGCGTCAAAGACAGGACCCCGTGCCAGCCTGCGGGTGAGGGTAAGTCGGCAACATAAATCTTGGTGCTTGTGAGGGTTAAGTCGGTAGTATATATATGTGAATAAATTAAATGTTTAATCATTTGTAGACATTTTTGAGAGCTTAAGTCGGCTCCATTTTTCAGAGAAACCACAAGAGAAGGTAGAGGAAGGTGTTTTTGTAGATTTTGGGCGAAATTCTACTTGTTTTGGTGCTAAAAACAGAGCTGGAACTGAAGATTGATTCTTAGTCGCACAGACTGAACAGGGGTTGACGTTTGGAGTAGAACGAATCGAGGAAGCTGAGTTTAGGGCTGAAATTTTAAGGTTAGTAAGTTAACTCAATTCTGAACAACTTTTATGAAGGATGTTTGAGTTGAAATGGATTAGAAACCTATAAATTTTCAGCTGGAAGTGACTGATAAGGAATTTCTGTGCAATCTGTAGTAGTGCGGAGAAATCTTTCAATATATGACGAACAAGGACGAGTTAAGCTACGAAAATTTAAGGTAAGCTAGAAGACATATTTCTCTACAAGTTTGTAGAAGGAAAGTAGTTCTAATTTTGGCTGGAACTATAACTTTTAATCGACAGCAATGAAGAACAAAAAAAAAAGAGGGAAGGCAAAAGCTGCAGCAGTCGGCTTTGTTAAGGAGCAGGTAAGACTCAAAACGTTGGTGTAGCAGAAGAAGTGAGTTGCACACAAATTTTTCTTGAAATTAAGGTATAACGAAAGGTTAAGGAACAGCTTGTAGTAATAGCTTTAGTGTTTTAAGGCTTAAGAATAAACCAATGAAAGCCTAACCACATGATGAACTATAAACATTGTGCATATGATGAGTTGTTTATGTTTAAGTGAATGGAAAAGAAGTATAACAAGGGAAAGTATTTATTTCAGGCCAAGAGGAGATAGGAAAGGTGTATAATCCACTCAAGGCCTAGAAAGAGTTGTGAGTGACACTTTTATTACTTTAAAACAATTTTGTTGTACATGATAGTTCGGTTTTCAATGGAATATGATTTTGTGATCAAATGATTTATGAAGCATACTTTATGTTCTTAAAGTTATTGAAAAGTATGTTTATGAAATGTTATTGATATAATGGTTGCCCTGTGTTCTTATGAATGATTTGCATACGATTTGTTGTATAAAGTGTTGCTTCTTTAAACGAAAAATGTTTAAGAGGAGGCTCAGTACTGATGGACTTGAGAAGGCATGTGAGTTTCCCCGAGACCCAATACTGAGGGACATGAGAAGGTACTTGGGCAACCCGCCACATTCCTATGTGCACATGAAGGTTATATGCTGGTGCGTTGAGTCTTGCTCCGCATCGAGCCTTATTCGTTTTCGACGTTGGAGTGTTGAGTTTTGCTCCACTTCAACTAAGGAGAAGTATTGCAACTAAACTGTTTTCTTATGATTTGCTGAAAATCGTGTATGATTTGATAAGGGCAACTGAGTATGTTTTAACTAATGTATATGAAGTGATTTCATGTTTTAAACATGACGTTGAACTTAGTATTATTCCTTATGATTTTCGAACTAAAACAGTTTGTTAAATTAGTCACTCAATGAGCTGTTAGCTTATATTTTCAAGTTTTCTTTCCCCTCCAGGTAGCAAGGACGTTCCTGGTGCTTTGCCTACTCCAACTCGCACTGCTTAAGCTTCGAGTTTCCAGAAAATCTGACTTGTTTTGAGTGTGGCTTGCATGTTAAACCTTATTTAGGTGGCATGTAGACCTAGATATACATTTACAAGGGGTTGAACTATGGTTTGTATAAGGGCATGTAAATGAGTTGAAGATTTGAATTATTGGCTTGTATATAACTTCCTATGTGTTATATTTGAAATGTCTTAAGGTGTGAAATGTATATTGTGGACACTTCAGGATATTTAGTGAAGGAATGGATGGTATACGTCACAAGAGGGGTGATGTATACTGTTCTCACATCTCCTTTCAGGTTATGTAGGTAAATTTGGGAGGGGGTGTGACACCATAGGTCAGAAAAGTTTTCTGCTCCCTCTATTTTAACTTTCTTGCACATTAGGGACATTGCGCATTACTAAAGTTGAAGGTTGGGTGCTTTGCTTGTTGGTAGTCCTTTTTAAATTTTTATGCTTCTATTGCTTGGGGTCCTTGAGCGCGATGCTCGGACAATGCTTGTATTGATTGCATGTTTATTTGCTTTTTATTGTGTTCCTTGCCATGACTAGTTGATGATACACTCTTTTCGATCATGTTGGCATGAGACTAGACCAATAGAAAACATGCTTGATTTTTTAACAAATTTTGAAATTTTTTTATCATTTCTCGAATGCAAGTTTGAGTATTTTGCTTGACTATCTTGAGCTTTACTTGTTTAGAATGGTATTATTTAGCCTATACGGTTGTTGTCACCTTGAATGGCCCCATCAGTTAGGAGGATGCCTCTAGAGGGAGAGTAATAATTCAAAACTAGGTAGAAGAAAAATGTCTTAAGCCTGTGAAAAGAAAAAGAAGAGTGTGAAGAAAAAGAAAATAAAAGAGTCTATTAAGAAAAGATAAAATTTTGAAAAGGGAAAAAAGAGGCGTGAATGCATGGATAGGAGCTAAAAAGAGCTACCTTCTATGTGATCAGTTAGGACGCCCGCGAGAAAAGAGAGGGTATGAGTCCCTACAGGTGGAGTGTGAAAGCTATTACTCCTAGGCAAAAGAAATGCCCTTTATTTTGTGTGTTTGTGTTCCAAGCGCTCTAGTTGAAGCATTGCTCCCTTTGATAGTTTAGGTGGCTTCCTGATTGGTGCTCGAACCAAGAATAGAGGAAAAACGAGCTAAGGGCTTTATAAGACCATTTTAGGCTTGCTTGGGTTTAAAATAGCTAGGTTTTGTACTCATTCATGTATGTTTAGATTGGATAAAACATTTCCAAAACTTGTCTCAAATTGATTAATTGTTTTTTAGTGGTTTGGTTGACTGAGAGCATGATCCTAAATGACTGTTAAAACTAGAGTAGGGAATTGAACAACTTCACAAGTAACATTTTGTATGATTTAGTGTTTTACCTTGCTTGAAGGACGATCAAGAATTAAGTTGGGGATGTTTTGGTAGACATGAAATGTGCTATCTTCCTTAGCATAATTTGAGGTCATTATGCTATCTAATGAGTTTAATGTGCTATTTTATAGGTATTGAGTATCCAAGGGGTAAAATGGAGCCTTAGAAGCAAAACAGTGCAAAAACGGAGCAAATTGAACATAAAATTACAGAATTGTCCCTGATGGTCCAACGTAGAGGTGTTGCCTAGGTGCGCATGTTGGGATTTTTCTAGGGACCAAACATTTTTGGGATGTGAGGAAGTGTCGTGGCGTTACGTATTTTGACAGACATCTAGGAGGCGTGCACACGTGCGAGCACCACGACGTTGTCTCCTAACGTCGCGGCGCCAATGCGAAATTGTATAAAATTTGCTTTATTTTCCAAATTAGGTCATCTTCTCCAAGCAGTTGTTTTCACTATTCAAAACATCCATTTCAGGCAATTTTCCTTGTAACCTCTTCTCTTCACCAATGGAGACTTGATTTTTGTAATTTTCTAGCTTCGATTGTTAGGTTTCTTTCTTCTCCATTGTTGACTTATGAGATTTTTAGGTTGAACCTTCATGTAATTTTCTTATTTCTTAATGGAATTTCATCTCATGATTATTTGTTTTTCAATCTCAAGTATGGAACTAACTGACAAATTAGCCATGCTCAATTGATTGATAACTTAAGATTACTACCTAATACATAATCGATAGGGAAATAATCACCAAGAAGGCCTATGCAATAATCGTTAGGGAAATAACTCACATCTAGGCCATACGCAATAATCTTAAATTTATAATAATATCAACAGAGTTTTTACACATTCCACTCCTTAGACTCCGATATGTACAATGCTAGGTCTATTCAAACAAAGCAGTAGATCCAGACGAGTTTGACGAATAGGCTAAGCACCCCGGTTCCGCTTGCTACTTGGAAAGTAGAAAAACATTTGAAAACATGAGCTAGGTTGCCTAGTGAGTGACAAGTTTAGAAAAACTCTGCTTGGCCTTAAAAGTTCAATGAAATCATGCTTGAATATCAAATAGTAAGCTTGTGGAAGTTTATAAATATTTGCATATTTTTGAAAGATTTTCCCTTAGTTGAGGTGGAGTAAACTCAACGCTGCTCAACGTTGAAATCAACCTTAGTGGGGGTGGAGTAATCTTAACACACCCAACGTCGAATAACCTTAGCTATGTGAAGTAATCTCAACACTATAGCGTCGAATTTTCCCTCTAGGTGCACATAGGAATTATAACCTGCTGCTCGTGTACCTTCTGTGGTCCTTCAGAACCGGGTCCCAATATTAAGGCTGCACATATGCCTTCTCTATGTCCTTCGGCATTGGGGACCATCTATTGTATTCAAGCTGCCTATATGCCTTCTCCATGCCCTTCGGCATTGGGAACCATCTTTTGAAAATAAAGCATACTTTCTAATAATAATTAAATCATTTGTAAATACAAGATAAACAATTCTTCAGAATTTTCAAAGTATTTCTCAAATAGTATGCTTTTCACAAAGCTTGACATCATAAATATCATGCTCAAAATCATGTAAAAGCATGTTCAAAATTATATAAAGAAACACAGGCTTTATCAAATCCAACTCATGTCAAAAATCTCATATTTTGCGAATAAACTGAACATACTAGAATATCGTGAGTATAAATGAAATTAAGTCACTCACAACTTGTCCTCGGCTCTTAGTGGGTTGTATGTTTCTCCTTAGCTCTTCCCGGCCTGTAATAAATTAATTCCTTCGTCAAATATCCTTAAAATTCCCTTCATGGCATAACTCAAGTCAACTTAGCTAAAAAAGGCTCACCCCACAAGCAAAAACTAACCAAAATGTCTAAAAGTTGCAAGCTGCCCCTAGACGTGTCCAACAACCCTGTAACACGCTCACCTGGCTTGCCTAACCTCAAATATACGACAATCCTCGCACAGGCACATTGCCCTGCTCTCGCCCAGCCACTACCTCGCACACAATGCCCCTCGTGGGCAACAGTTCCGACACACCCACTGCTGAAATAACCTCAAAAGAGGCAGGTTGCGCGCGCGTCTTCCGCTACCTGCGTCGTGCACCTCAGCGAGACTTGTCTCGCTTAACCCCTGCACGCACGCAGCGCCACCCCCTGCTCGCCAGCGAGACCTATCTCGCTCCCACAGCCTGCATACCAACGAAAACTTCCTTACACCCGCACAGGCACACTATGAAACCCTAAAACTTTAACCTAGTAGCTTAAGTGGCTTAAAGAAAGGAAACTAGGAAAATGAAGGAAACTTGAAACCCAAGCCTGTGAAGTTAAAAATATTTTGAGGCATAAAATTTGGGTTTATGGAGTTAGGTAAATTTTGGCCAAATAAGGGGGCACTATGCGTTGAGATGGTAAGGAGGAAGAAAAGTTTTTGTGCTAACTTGAGCTTTGGGTTGAGAATGAGCCCTAGGTGAGTTTGAGAGAAAATCACGTTAGGCGATTTTCGAGTCTTGGACCCCAAGGTGGTGAATGAACTAAGGAAATTTTCTAAGTGACTCAACTATGCTTGGAGAACTCAAAGCTTGGACGCGTAGCCTAGCAAAGGGAAGGAAATTTCACTAAGTGTTAAAGAAGGAAGAGTTGGAAGCATAGTTGGAAGATAGTTGAGAGTTGAGCACATCTTTGAGGAAAGGCTACCATGTTGGACGCATAGGTAGGCAAGCTCAACGCATGGTGGATGAATTTTGGAAGAATTTTGGTTAAGTGTTGAGGTGTAGGAAGGAAGCCTAAGTTTTGGACAGGAGAGATTTTGGAGAAAATAACTAAGTGTGGGAAGCATAGGAGAGGAAAGTTGGAAGCATACCATGGACGCATAGAGGAGTTAACAAGGAGTCCATTGGGGCATGAAGGGAGACTTGGACACATACCTCATAAAGGAGAGGATTTTGGCTAAGTGTTGGACTCTTGGAAGAAGGTTGGACACATTCTTGGTATGTTGGACGCATAGGAGAGTCTTGGAAAGAAAAATTTAGCTAAGTATAGGAAGGTTGGAAGAAGAAAAAAAGCAAAAGAGACAATACCCTAGAATCAACATTGTGGACTCATAGAATAGGGAAAGTGGACACATGGTCCATATCCCGGGGTTAGGTTGGAAGCATGGTTGAGCATTTCTTGTGCTAAGTGACTTCATTTGGGCTTAACACTTCACAAGGAGGAGGCGTCAAGATGCATGACAAAGATACCATACAAGAAGACGAATGGTTGGACGCATGCACGACTTGCATGCATGATGACAAGTGAGAGCATAAATGGCAAGCATAGATGGCAAGCTTAGAGGCAAGGATTGGATGACAAAACTTGTTATCCAACTCTTATAAATAGGATTAAGAGGGAGAAGGCTTCCTCATTCTAGCAAGCATCCAAAAACTCACTAGAGAGAAGAGAGAAAGAAGGTTTGGAAGTTGAGAAAAGAAATCTTGCATCCAAAACAAGCCTAGGTTGCATCCAAGTTGTTGTTTTCTTGTTGTTAGAGTACTCTTCTGCATCCACAAGGTAGGCTAGGCATCTAGAGTACCAAGCTAGGTGTCCAACTGAGTTGTCTGGAGGATTGAAGAGCTGTCCTACGTCCAACTTAGTCATCTTTGTGTCCAAAAATTGTGCACTGCATCCAAGGAAGAGTTTCTAGGCATCCAAAAGGTTGTAATTAGAGTTCCAAAGGAGTTTTATTTGTTGTTTATTGATCTCAAAGGCTAGGGAAGAACTGAGAGGTTGGAAGTCCAAGTCGGAGGAAGGAACCCTAAGTTCTGCAACTACTTTCTTTGTGAGTGATTGATTTCTTTTCATGAATGATTAAACTTTATCTCTTGAGAATAATTGTTAATAGCATGCTTATGAGTATACATTTGATAACATGATTATGTGAGATTATTAATATGCATGCTATGGTAAAATACTGATTAGTATGTTGCATATCGAGCTATGTTGAATCTTTAGGTTATATTCCAATGCTGAAGAACTAAGATAAGGCATTGATGAACATGATTACGGTCATGACTGAGACCGGGAATTGAGTCTGCACAAGATGGCCAGAGGATCAGAAGGATCTAGTTTCTGAGCCTGTGTCGGAATAAAACCTTGTGGGATGGTCAGGGGGTGCCCGAACCTAGTTCTTGATCATGCAACAAGTATCTCGAGAGGATGGTCAGAGGGCCAACGAGCCTAGCTTTTGATCCTTAGAGGTAAGATTATGTGCGCAAAGGGATAGAGAATACGAGAATTGCTGAGCGGAGTGGGCCAGCGGAGAAAAACCAGTAGAGCATATAAGTTCTTTCGTCCACAGACCTTAAAATCAATTTTCTTAACTTACCTTCAAATTTGGCCCTCCAATCCCTCCTCAATAGCTCGGAATCCTTCAATTTTCAATCGTTGCTCGATTGCACTTGAGAGCTTGAATAACCTTGTTTTCTCCTCAATTTTCAGCCCTTTTTCGATGGAATCCTGCTCCGGCAGCCCTCACACAATAACTACGCTGGATTTGGAAGACTTTGGTTGGAAAATTTTTCCTTTGGCTCGAGCAAATTGAGCAAACCGATTTCCTCTTTACAACCTCTATTTATGCCTCTAAAACAACTTCATGCAACACTTGCCACCTCCTGTTTCCAAATTTTGTAATTTAATCTTAGCTTGCCATCTAATTATTCCTTAATTAATAAATAAACAAAATTAACCCAAGATTACAAGAACTTGGACGCCTACCTCTTGTCTCAACCTTCAACGCCCAACTTAGCACACTTCTTTAGAGGTTCTTTGCTAGCTTCCACGCCTATTCCTACGCCCACTTAGCTTAGGCTTTCTCCACACCTACTTTTCCTCTTGCTACCTCAACGCTCATGTCCTTTAAGCTTAACAACACTTGCCGCCTAGCCAAGCACAACTACTACACTTTGCTACCCTTCAACAAAGTTGAATGCCACATACTTAGGTTCAACCCATATCCTTGTCGCTAAGAAAGGCTTTCTCACTTCACACCCAACAGCCTTTTCCTTCTCCACACATCACTTGGCCCTAACATTGAAAAATTTGGCTAAGTCCACAAGCTACATTTTAACTACTTAAGCTTAAGTAAGACTAAGAATAAGTTAGGGCTTACAATGGGAGTTTTACTTGGGGATGCAGCCCGAGAGGAGCATTAATGGTCCGAGGAGTCTAGGTCGACTTCTTTGTTTGGGCCATTAATAAAGTTTACATGGTTTTTAATGAGGTCGTCCATTAAATGCAGGACATTGAGGTCGGGAGACATTAGGGAGAACTTGGCTGTCTAGCTCTACTTTATCAAGCATCAAATCATGCCCACGACTCATGACGCCACCATTGTTGTCAAGAGGATTATGTTATTGTACAGCAATCGGAGAGTGCTCCCTATCAATTTGGGAGTTACCATCAGGAGAGAGCTCGTGGAGTGCAGCCTGCGCACTAGAGGGAGACTATTTTTTCCCTTTTTGATTGCCAAACTATGTGCCAAAGCTAGAGTGGTGGCTACTAATGAGGAGGAGAAGTGTAAGGTCAAGCCTACCATTGACCTTGTGTTGTTAATCAAGAAGCTCCAAGGCAACTTGGTGCAGAAGAAACGTAGAGCCTCCGGCAGCCAGAGTGCTTAGTCACCTACCAGAGCCACTCCCACATCCACCAGGAGGTGCACATTAAGGCCTAATGACATATTCTCTCCCTTGGAGCCAGAGCAGCAGGAGCCAGAGCCAGAGGTGTCACCACTTGCAACTGAAGAACGGCTAGAACCTTTGGCGCCACTAGCTGCACCCAACTAACTCGAGAGATTCATGGCACAGTCCAGTGACTATTGGCATCATGTCAAGGCTAGGGATGATGCCTTCAAGCAGTTGCTAAGCTCTGTGGTGCCTGACCACTACCCTGCAATGCCTTCTTTCCCAGACCACATCCTCTGTGACCCACTCGAGATAGAAGAAGAAGAAGAAAATGAAAATGATGATGGGACTCCTGATCAAACCTAGGGAAGTAATACTATTCCTTTTTACATGCTTTCTTTAGTTAAGTTTATTTTTCTTTTTTTCATTTTATTTCTTTTTTAGTTTTGTTTGGAGTAGATGCTAAAAACAAAAACGAAAAACAAAGCAATATCAAGTTAATGTACGTTATTTTATAAAGATATACAAAATGTAGAATAGATTAGTTGTGAAAACACATAAACTAATAACCACACCAATATACCAAAAGCTAATTTTACTAAAAAAAAGAGTTCAAATAATATATAAAGTATATCAAATGTACATTGCTAGTATATTAAGTGTATCAAGGATATCAAGTGTGCATCAGTAGTGTATCAAGTGTATATTAGATGTATCAAGTGTATCAAGTGTGTATCAAATGTATCCGTACATTTTTTACATTTTATGTTTTAAATCGTTAGATGGGCTTTTTTTTTTTTTTTTTTTCCTTTTTTTGCACAACTAAAAGGTTTGGGCGACAAGCTTAATATCAAGAACTTATTTTGTCTTTTTTGCAACTAGCCCTTAATATAAAGTATAATGTATTATGATGCATGGTATATAGTTAATTATAAATATCATTTATAATTAAAACTATATAATATGAGAGAATAATATTTGAATAAAATTCGAATATTAATTTAATATGAATTTGAATCATACTAAAACTATAGATCAAGAGAGATATGCATTTGTATATGATTTAAATGCATAATTAATAAATATGTGATATTTATATTAATTACTTAATTGTTAATTAATCAATTACTGATAATTATTTATTTAATAATATATTATAAATTCAATTTAATATATATATTTATTTATTTTAAATAAATAACAATAATTTTTTTAAACAAAAAGGAAAAGAAAACGAGAAATAACTCCCCTCAATTTGTGGGGGAAATAACTCCTTGCAGTTTGTAGGGGAGTGCAACGTGGGTGAGGGGATAACTACCCTCACCTATTATGTTTATAATTGTCTTTATTTTGTCATGGGTTGTAGGGAAGAGGTAACACGTGTACATGAAAGCAAACGAGAGCAAAGCGTAGGGGTGTCCACGGAGAAACCACTCCAAAGTCATAATGTCTCAAAACGAGGAGGCCATATGAAACAAGTTGTTAACTTCCAAGAGAAAGAAGATTGACCCAATCAAACAGGCGATAAAATCTCTTGACACTTGATCTTCTACAAATTTCTCAACCAATGGAGCAAAGCAGCTCAACATATAGGGGGAGGAGCTCTATTTGTCTAATTCGTAGTCTCTACCCAGCGATCTTTCTTATTTGTGACTCTATAATGCATTCTCCTGTTGTTGACTCTTTCGGAGCCATTTCTTTTTAATTCTTTGATACAAAACAGAGAACTCTCAAAGAAGAACACATAAGAAACTTCCTTTTTCTCTCAATTCTCTCTTAATCTCACTCAACAAAAAATTTCTTTGATTCCCTACAAAAGGTTTGGATCTGACAATTCATTTGATGTTCCTTGAGAATAGTTGGAAAATTTACTGGTGGTATCGATTTGTTCGTGATCATTGGGATTTTAATAGAGAAGAAAGTTTAATGAATTTCTTGGAGACTCGTTCTTCCAAAAGGTAATTTCTAAATTCCCTTTACAACATGTTTAACCTTATTTGTTGTGTAACCTTATTTACTGTGAATTAATTCTGTTTTTCCCTTCCTAATTCAAAGAAAAAATTGATAAAATACTTCTACATCGAGATTCAATCCCTTCACCAACTATCAGTCTGAATGACATGTGACAGACGCAGGCCCTTATCCTTTGCGTCAGTAATGATACATAACGTCAAGGCAGTACAATTTCAAGGCTATAAAAGCCCAACTAAGAGAAAAAAAAAAAGTTGGTTATTCTACCATTTTCACATCACTCTGAGATTAACCATCCATCCAGCCATTAAGAAGAAGCTGAAGCTTTGACTTGAAAAAGCAACTAAGATGCTTCTTCAACTCACCACTACTGCAAGCAAGATAGCAAGAACCACCTTTTTCTATCTTCTCTTTCAGTTTTCTACTTTTATCTTTTCCTCTTGTATTTAGCTACTTTATTTCTTCATTGTACCGAATCAAACTATTTCATCTATTAATTTATTTCCATATGATGACTTATTTCATTTCTCTTTCTTCCATCTCACTTCCGTTTTCCCAAATGATTAGCTAAATCATAAAAGGGGACGGGGATAAATAATCATCAATCTCAAGAGTTAGAGCATAGTTTATGGTTCATTTTGCTTAATGTGCACTTAATTTATTGCTTGTTTCCATCTAGCTAATTTAATAAGTAGTTGTAGTTAACTGCTTGAGAGAGTAAGTAGTTGTGGATCGCATTAAACAAAGTAAGAAGTGTTCTTAGAAATAAGGATAATCTTATGTTTAACTAATCTAAAGCATGCATCATAGAAATATGACTAATATGGCTTATCTGCCGAGAGGTGAGATCTATTTGTGATTAGGAACATGAACCAAAAGCCTAAGTAAAAGCTCAACGGATTGATGGAAAGATTTCCCAACCCTATTTTTTTCCACTTGACTTCATAACCCTTGGGCTAAAGTTAGGAAAACGTGTCATATAATAGAGCACATGATTCATACACCTAACAAGATAACACAAACTCATTGTATAGGATACCTCTCACTCGTATGTCTCTACACGAACAATTTGGATCACATTGTTTGTAAAACTTACAAAGTGAGCTGTATCCATAGGGTTACTAGGATAAGACACCCAACTTTATCCATATACTATAGATCCTTTAGGTTATTACTAACATTATCCACATGTATGTCTACTACATAGTGTTCAAGTCTCATGAAATAACCTTGGATTTTCTCCATAATGGATAACTAATAATTGCATATTTAAAATAATCAACTATTCTGTCAAATAACTAATTAACTTCGAGGTTTTAGGACATATATCCCAACAAGTTTATGGTTGAACCATAAACAAATTGTTCATTAGAGGATCAGTGGTACTTAAGGATAAATAGGTAATTACAAGGGTAAAACGAACATTTGATATAGGTGTAATTATGAACGACTCATAAAGGATTGACTTATATGAAATGGTTATGTTTATGGTCGCAACATGTTCTACAGTGCATAAGAGTGCAACTGCGGGTCTATAGTGGTTTGCCCCATAGTTAATGAATGTTGGAGCTTCTAATCTGTAAGTCATTAGGTCCCCCGACTAGCTCACTAAGGGTAAAACAAGGGTTAGTTAATTTTTGGAATAATTTGAATTGTTCAAATTATTTAAAGGAATTTTATAATAATAATATAAGGAAAATCATATTGGGTAGCAAAATGTATTAGTGTAATTGCAACCGTGGCTTTAGATTTTAGACTTTGCATATATATAGCAAAAGTCATCCATAATTTTTATCCGAACCGTGGCTTATTTTTTTTTTCTTGCCAATCTCTCTTCCACTAGTGATTTCTATCCTATATTTTCTTCCTGACATTTTTTTCTCAGTTTTAGTTTTTCTAACTTAAATTTCTTCTCTCTATATCTAATTTATAGGCTTATTTATTTATTTCTCTTTTTTATTTGGGGGTGATAGATTTTGTTGTGTTCTCAATATTTATTTTGATGTCTTTTTTTTATAATTAAGATAGACTTTTGTGTTTCATCATAATCTCATTCTATTTTTTTGTTTGATTTGTGAATTTTTTTCAATGTAGGTTATTCTATAAATTGATATACAAAATGTAGAATAGATTCGTTAAGAAAACATATAAACTAATAACCATACCAGTATACCAAAAACTAATTTTACTAAAAAGAGTTCAAATAATATATCAAGTGTATCAAATGTACGTTACTAGTGTATCAAGGGTATTAAGTGTACATCAATAGTATATCAACTGTGTATTGAAAGAATCGAATTCCTCAGCGGAAGCGCATGAACACATGTGCCTTTGAAATTTTGTTTTGAAAAATCTTGAAAAAAACAAAGAAATTACGGGATATAGGATAAACAAACCTTATAAGCATGTTTTTTACATAAATCAAATCAAGGAGAAGAGGTTACCTAAGACAACTCTTCAATCTTCTCCAAATCTTCGTTGTGATCACGATCTCAATAATTCTTCTTCGGTATCGAATAGGGCACCACCGCTAAGCCTTCCTGACTTTTCTCTGGCAAGGAATAGGTTTGTGGGAACCTTTTTAGAAGATTGAGAAGAGCTTTTTTGTAGATAAAACTTTTTTCTATAACTTGAGAATAATGAGTGATTGAGAGCGAATTACGAGTAAGGAGTTTTTGTGTTCTTCACATTCACCTAAAAAATGATGGATAGGGGGAAGTTAATTATGGATTAACTTCCGTTTAACTATCCTTTAACTCCCCTTAACCATGAGGAGTTAAAATTTAATTAAATTTAAATTAAATCAAATTTAATTTAATTTAATTAATTAAATATTAATTGATCTAATTAATATAAATTAATTAAATATCATATATTTAATTAATATTACATTTAAATCATATTCAAATGTAATTCCCTCTCATAATGTACAGTCTAAATATGAATCTCAATCATATTATGTTTTAACCTATAGTTTTAATATGAATCATATTCATATTATTTAATATTTGAATCTTATTCAAATATATTATTATCTCATATTATATAGTTTAATTTTGAATCTAATTCAAAATTAATCTTTATAATATAATGTCTATACATTATATTAATTGTATCATATACATTAATACTCTCATTCATATTAATTCAATATTTGAATCTTATTTAAACATTAATACTCTCATAATATATAGTTTAATTTTGAATCTAATTTAAAAATAACTTTATATTATAATATATCTCTATACATTATATAAATTGTATCATATAAAACCCTTATAATTTGAATAATTCAAATTCCTCCAAACTAAATATTCTTTATTTTACCCTTAGTGAGTTAGTAGGGGGACCAATGGACCTACATATTAGAAGTTATAATGATACAAGATTAATAAAATTAAACTCTTTAATTAAATTAATCAACACTCATTAACTGTGAGTCACTCTACTAAAGACCCACAATTGCATTCTTCACACTGTAGACATATTTCTGTCCATGGATCTAACCAATCAACAGTGAGTCGACCCTTCACGAATTGCTCGTACTTACAGTTGGGTTAAATTACCGTTGTACCCCGTAATTACTTCTAACTCCTTACGTCCCACCGATTCTCTAATGTACAACCTGTTTATGGTAGAACCATAAACAAAACCCTCTTAGGCCAATGAGAGGGAAGGGCCTACTGTTCAAGATCGAAATGAGCACTTAAGGGAGCAATTCATCTATTTACCTTAAAGACGGGAATGAGTGAATTTCATTTTTTATAGCTATGTCCCAGCTCCCTACTTGGACAAATCCCTAAAATGGTAGACATATTGAATCGGCAAATTTGGCTACTCTCACTCATATAGATCAAGGGACTGCCTTCATAGAAAGGAGTTCATAACTCACTCATGATTAAGGTCAAGTCACTTATGGTCATCCTATGAAATGTTAATCTCTTCAGTCAATAATGTTATAAAAGAGCGATTAATCATTTCACGATTCGGTTTTATACAAATTCATCGTATAGGATACTCCCATTTGCATGTCTCTACATGAACAATTGGGATCAAATCGTTTATAACACTTTACAACTTTTGTAATAATTACAAAGTGGGCCATATCTGTAATGCCACCAAGATAAAGCACCCAAACCTTATCCTTAATCTGCCTATATATCAACCACATACATGTTTAAGTTATATAAGATAACCTTGGATTATTCTTTAATGTATAATTGCATATATAATATAATCTACTATTATTTCAAATAACATATTAACTACGAATTTTTATGGCATACATTCCAACATATATCACATATATCAGGTGTATATAAGATGTATCAAGTTATCAGGTGCATCAGTACATTTTTTACATTTTATGTTTTAAATCGTGGATTAGACTTTTTTTTTTCTTTTTCTTTTTTTTTTTTTTTTTGCTATTCTTGCAGGTTTAGGCAACATGCAAACTTATTTTGCCCCTGTTGCAGCTAGCCCATGGAGTATTGTATTGGGTAGCCAAACATATTTGTATATTTGCAACTGTTGCTTCAGTTTTTAAACTTTGCATTTATAGCAAAAGCATGCAGCACTGCTCTCTCTCGCATGTTTTTCTTTTTCTAATCATGGTTGTGATTTCTCTCATGTAATTTTTAATCTTCTCTCTTCTAGATCTTATGTGGATTGTGTGTCAATCTATGAATCCAACTGCGATTCTTGATTCGGCGAGCTCTTCTTTTTTTCTCGATTCCTTGTGATTTTTTTCTCTTTGTCGATCATCGTCTCTTCTTCTTCATAGTGATGGGTTTAAAAATTTAAAGAATCAAGTCACGAGAACAAAAACGACGAGGAAAATAATAATAATGTAACATCCGAGATTTGAGGTGAGTCAATTCATTTTCCTTTTAATTTGGGAATTAATGAATTTCGTCTTCTTCGCGTGAAGCCCAGAACCTGCCGGCGCCGTTCCCGTCGTGGAGCTGGTCGCCGGTGAGTTCGTTCTCCCTTGGGATTCTAGTATCTCTCTCTATCTCTCTCTCTCTACCGTGGGACTTCCTTTCTCGGCATCTTACACTCGATTTTTGCTCAGATTGGTGGCGTTATCGTTGATGTCGCCGCTGCCGGAGAATCCCTAGTTTAACTTTTTGTAAGTTGGATGGTTTCCCTTGGTTGATTTGTGACTAAATTAAGCCCAAAGAGGATTTTCCGTGAAAAAATACCAAGACAATTTCTGTATCAACAATGGGCCAATTAGGCTCAAAATAGACCCAATTCGTTTATCTGGTCCATTCTCTTTAGGCCCAATTTGGTTCATCTGCTCCTCTCTCTCCTTCTCTCCCCCCTTGATTGTCTGCGATCTATGGTTCGGAGACAAGGGGAAACGCAAGTTTGGCAATGGAGGAGCCTCAACAGAAAGTACTTTACGAAACCCGTTGTCATGCCTCAGGACCGTTCCGTTCCAAGTATCCTCCTCACCAGGTCTCGACTTAACTCCTTTCTTCTTACCTTTCCCTCAGTTGAAGTCTGTCTATAAGCTCAATTCTCCAAAGTTCCATTTGTTTTTCTGCTCTTTTTTTGTTGATTTTTAAGTTATATAATGTTATTTCTTTGTGTTGCGTTTTAGACAAACGAGGGTGCTAAAGGGAGCTTCCTCTCTTCGTTTCGCATTGGAGGTATGTTGCATTTCTGTGCAAATTTTTTTCAGACCAGTCATTTTTATTCTCTCTCAACAAATTGGCATGTAGCTCAACGGAATTGTGAACTTTTGAGTAAAGCAATCGGTCTTTAAAGCTTTTACTTTTCAATTGTGATGTAATTATCCCAATTCATGTATATGATTGCTTATCGGCCTTTTGGATCAATTCAAATTAAGATGAATAAGAATTGTTTTTGGAACTGATTAAGATGTTACTCATTGTATTCTGACGTCGGTATCTATAGAAGTAAAAAATTATTGAAGGATGTGTATCTTGTAAGTGATTGTGATCTTCAATTCACTTTGATTCAAGATAGTGATTCTTGATTCTTACGTGAAGACTGAGTTTTTAGATTATGTTGATTCTTTTGAGGCGTTCTATGAATTTATTCTTACCTTGATCCTGATACGTGCAGTGGTAGGCAGACTCAGGGATAAATGGATTGGATATAACCAAACGCAGAGAATAGGAAGATTGGTATCGTTATTTATTTCTCCAAGTGGGGAACATGTGGCGGTGGCTGCTGGAAATCAGATAACGATATTGCGGAGGGAAGATGACTACTTGGACCCATTTGGCATTTTTTTGGGTATTGTTTCTCTTTTGAAAATTTCTTGCAAATTTCTCATCTACTTTGTAAAGGACAGGAAAATCAGTTTTCAATTACTCACCACTTATATCCAGGATTATGTTTATTCCTCTTTTTTCTTCTTTCTTTTTCTCATTTGTTTTCATTTTATTTCCATATTTTAATTGAATTTTGAAAATTTACCCAGACTTACTATGCTACTATGCCCATCTTACTTTATTCTTTAGAACCTATTTCCAAATCTGAACCATTAATATGTCAAAGATTTCTTTCCCCCAAATTCCTATTTTTTGGTCTTTTCTAGTAACATTTGAATAATTCATAATGTTGTTAAAAAAAGATGGTTTTATTCATTTTATTCAGATGATGTCTTTCATCAGTATAACGGATAGTTTCATCAGTAAAACTAGTATTATTTTCATTTGTCCCATGCATCAGACACCAATGTTACTTCATTCACTATTGGAGCTTGGTCCGAAAGTTGCGATGTTCTTGGCGTCATTGATGATATGGATACAGTTTATTTTATCAAATCAAATGGTGAAGAAATATCAAGAGTTACAGGGAGGCGATTAAAAGTTTCTCTGCCCATAATAGGCCTGATTGCAAAGGAGGATTCTGATACTCAAAGATCTTACTTGTAAGCAATTATTCAAGATTGGCTACAATGAAGTTCTGGTTTGTGTATTGTTAAGTTGGGATTTTTAGTTTCATTTTTTGATCAACATGTAAGCTGTCCAACTTCTATATTTCAGGTGTACCTTCATCATTGTTGCATCAGATGGTTCTATTCAGCAAATGGAGATCAGTAAAGAGCCAACTGTATCTTTTCCCTCTGCACACTCAAACAGTGGACCGACTACAAAGAGCCGATTTCCAAACAGAGTTTTCTGCTTGGATTATTATCCTGAGCTTTCTTTGTTCCTCATCGTTGGTAGTTTTAGCACCTCTATACCTTCCACTAGAAACTCTGGTATGATAACATACATTCTTGAATCATTGACAAGAAAATTTATGCTTGATTTCTAAGCCACCATCATGGAACTATGAGAAAGAAAACAAGAAGATATAATCGAACCATTACTCTTTTGTACTCCCTTTGATAGGGATCTTTTGTACATCCTTTGGATTATTTCATACATCAATGAAATTATTTCTTGTTAAAGAAAAGAAAAAAAAAAAAAAAGAAAAAACAAGCAAACCAACTACTCTTCTATAATTTCTTCTAGGAAAATGAATCAAAAGTTTTATGTTCTGTGCTGTTCCATTTTTTTAAATAACTGCAACATAAAAAATTTCTATGGAGAGGCAGGTCAGAATTATTTTTCTTTCCTCTTATTTTTGTATGGTTACTTTTTATACTAATTGTACATGTTAGTATCAGTTTAAATATAAGCTACCACTTTTGGACCTATAAGTTTGGTTCCCCATAGTAGAATATTGCCTGCTTTACATTAGAGTTGAGACCCTACTGAGTTCTTCGTCCACACTCTTATGTGAACTTGACACTAGAGAATAGTCTAGTCTGCTCCATGGTGCCAATGCTTGCCAATCAATTTTCTCTGCCAGCCTTCATTCTTTACTTTCTTTTTTTTACCTGACCTTGTGATAGCTCTAATAAAGCTTCAGTATTTTTTCAGTCAGAGTTTCATCTCTCTTTCTCTCTCTCTCTTTTACCAGTTTGGTTCTTTAATGTCCCTTGTCAGTTGCATATTGTGGCAATGATATTTTAGTACATTTATTGACATTCCATGTAATATACCTTCCTGCTATGAAGTGGAACATTCTTGTACATCCTATAAATTGTGTATTTAAGTATAACCAGATGGCTTGTTTATTTAGTTATTTCAATATCTTTTTTCCAGGATCCTGTTACCTGTCTCTTTGGCGTAGTGGGATATTTGATTTGGAGCTGTTATATTCTATTCAGTTTGACGGTTTATACTCTATACCAAAAGGATATGAAGGTCAAACATCATATTCAAAGCTGCAAGTTTCACCGAAGGCACAATTCATTGCCACTCTAGATGTGACAGGACAACTGTACATTTTTAATCTACATAGAGAGAACTTTACCATTTCAAGCTTTTCTTTTTCACAGAAACATGAATCTCAGGCAACAGATAAGACATTAAATGGAACAAATAGGATTTTAAACGACATTTTGGATTTTACATGGTGGTCTGATCATATACTTACAATTGCAAGGAGAAGTGGTCTTGTTGCTATGATTAACATCCTCATTGGTATAGAAGTTCAGGAGCACAGTCCCATGTATTCCAGGCCTATCATAGAAAGGGTACAGCAGTTAGAAGGCCAAAATTTTCTCTTAGAGTGTTTAGAAAATAAAGGGATGTCAGATCCAGCTAAATATAAGGAGCATGGTGACTTGCATGACATGGATCAGAGGATGGGAGAGTCAATTAATAGTTCTGATATCTCTCGGTTGGAGTGGAGCTTGCTATCACTCACACAAAGATCTGTTTTGGAAATGTACACTATCTTAATTAGAAATCAGAAGTATCAAGATGCCTTGATCTTTGCTGATTCTTATGGCTTGGACAAAGATGAAATTCTGAAGTCACAGTGGCTGCATTCTGATCAAGGAATGAATGAAATGAATGCATATCTGTCAAAGATAAAGGATCAGGTTTTCATCATTTCTGAATGTATTGAAAAAGTTGGACCAGCAGAAAATACTGTAAAGGCAATGCTTGATTATGGGCTGAAACTGACCAACCATTACCAGTTTCTTGAAGTAGAAGATCTTGAAAGCAATGAAATATGGAGTTTTCGCCTGGCTAGACTCCGGCTATTGCAATTTAAGGACAGACTGGAAACATATCTTGGCATAAATATGGGCAGGTATTATGCTTTGAGAAATATTTCAATATTATTCTATGTTGACTATTGACAACAAGCCTTATTATTCATTGCTTTTGACAAGAAAGGGTGTCTATGTCTCTGACCAATTAATACATTTGTAAATATATCATATCCGTAATAGATTTATGGATATAATATGTTGTTTCTATCTCTTGCTCCATGATTATTGTGAGAAAGAAGGGATGATTAGCAATTGAACCAGGTTGTAGTTTTGAACATTATAAGATGTTGTGACTCATTTTTGTTGCATACCTATGTTGGGTTCTTCACAAAGCTTCATTGTTTTTATAAGGCAAATTATTTTAAATGACAAAACTGTTGAAAATATTTACAAATAATAACAAAATATCACATAGAGATAGATTGCGATAGACCGCGATAGACACTAAAGTTTTGCTATATTTGTAAATATTTTGGTTCATTTTCCTATATTTGAAAACAACTCTTTTTATAACTTATTTGACCAGCAGTTTTGACAACACAATTTCATCAGGTTTTCTGTGCAGGAATATAGTAGCTTCCGCATGAAGCCTATCAAGGAAGCTGCTATCAATCTTGCAAAAAATGGAAAGATTGGGGCCTTAAACCTCTTGTTCAAGCGCCACACATATTCTATGAGTCCTTTCTTGTTAGAAATTTTATCTGCTATTCCTGAAACAGTTCCTGTGCAGACTTATTTGCAGCTTCTCCCTGGAAGGTCTCCTCCTACTGGCATTGCAGTGAGGGAAGAGGACTGGGTTGAATGTCAAAAGATGTTGAACTTTATAATGAAATTACCTGAAAATCATGAGCTTAGTTCACAGATTAGGACTGAACCTATTGTCAAGAGATATCTTGGACTTATCTGGCCTTCAATTAGTGAACTTGCAATGTGGTTCATGAAAAGAGCTAGAGACATTGATACTTTGAGTGGACAGCTTGACAACTGTCTCTGCTTGCTTGATTGTGCTAATCGGAAAGGTATTCATGAATTACAAGAATTTTATGAGGATGTCAATTACTTGCACCAGCTAATTTATTCTGAAGGAAGCGATGAAAATATCTGCATTAATCTTGTTTCTTGGGAGCAGTTGTCTTCATATGATAAATTTAAATTGATGCTGAAGGGTACAAATGAGGAAAGTGTAATCAGAAGGTTAGTTGAAAAAGCAGTTCCATTCATGAGAAAAAGATCAGCTGATATGACCTCAGGTTCTAAAGATCAGCAAGAAGAATCTAACCTTTTGGATAACCACGATATGACTGAGTCATTTCTAGTTAAATGGATGAAGGAAATAGCTTCGGAGAATAAGTTGGAGATATGTCTATTGGTCATTGAAGAAGGCTGCAGAGATTTTGAAACTAGTGAATTTTTTAGAAATGAGGTCGAAGCTGTTGACTGTGCGTTGCAGTGCATATATTTATCTACTGTAACTGATAGATGGAGTACCATGGCAAGCATTTTGTCAAAACTACCTCAAATGCAAGGTGATTTAACTTCATTGGTTTAGGGTTTACGTTTACTTCTGTATTCTTTATTTATCTAATCTGCACATTACTTCTACATCATTGTTTGCTTACCTACCTGCTGTATCGTACAACTAAGTCATTGGTAATCGGTAATTCGCAATTGGTTTATGCTCAAAAACTCTTCAGACACTAAATCCTCTGATGATCTGAAAAGAAGACTCAAGCTAGCAGAAGGCCACGTTGAAGCAGGAAGGCTTTTGTCATTTTACCAGGTTGGTAGACTTCTCATAACCAATTGAGATCAGTATTATAAAATTGAATCTCTTTACTTTTTGTTTTCTTCCTATAAATGTTAAATCCAAGTTTCCAACAATATCCAATTTTCTTTCTAATGTTCCAGGTGCCGAAGCCAATGCATTTTTTTGTAGAAGCTCATGATGATGGTAAAGGTGTAAAACAAATTATGCGCCTTATACTCTCAAAGTTTATTCGTCGACAATCCAGTCGATCGGACAATGATTGGGCAAATATGTGGCGTGACATGCTGTGCCTGAGGGAGAAGGCATTTCCCTTTCTGGACCTGGAGTATATGCTGATAGAATTTTGCCGTGGATTGCTAAAAGCTGGGAAATTTTTGCTTGCGAGGAACTACTTAAAGGGTACAAGCTCGGTCTCTTTGGCAGCAGAGAAGGCTGAAAACCTTGTCATTCAAGCTGCTAGAGAGTATTTTTTCTCTGCTTCAAGTCTTAATGGTCCAGAAGTAAGTTTTCATTATTTCAATAAATCAGTTATTACGTTGAGGCCACCTACCTAGAAATTAATTTCCTATGAGTTTCCTTGACACTCGAATGTTATAGGGTTAGGCGGGTTGTCCCGTGAGATTAGTCTAGGTGTGTGTAAACTGGCCCGGACACTCACGGATATCAAAAAAAAGAAAAGTTCAGTTATTACGTTGAGCCGAGACTTTTTGATTGAAGAACTTCAATTTGTGTCTAATTTTTCAAAATACTTGAAGTGAGCTCTTGCCCCTTGTTATGCGGCTACCTAGATAATTATGTGAATCTTAAACTTTGTTGACATTGAACAGCAGTTATATCTCATCACTAAGATGAGTAAATGACATCTTACTCGATGAGTAACTGGAACCCCAAATACGAACTTAATTACACTGTCTTAATACTAGAAGCTTGGTTGAATATGATATTGTATCCAATTATTTTGTAGTATTACTCTTTTGAACAATTTAGAATGGACGATTTGATCTAGTTGGATGGACTGCAACAGTTATAGTAGCTATTATACTTTGACGAGAACTGAGTGATTAATCTTTTCTCACTGCTTTTTTTTTTTTTTTTTTTTTTTTTTTTTTCCTCCCCTATCGTGCATCTTATTTAGGGGCAATTGCTTGTATCTCGTACTTTTGAAAAAAGTAACAGATAAGAATGCAATAACATATACGTTACAAAAACTAGTGCACTAAATGTAGACTTATTCTAACACTTAACTAGCACGTAGTTTGGTTATGGATTCTTGCATACTAGTTGAATGATAGCCTCGGTAAATCTGTTTACAGGTCTGGAAGGCAAAGGAGTGTCTCAACATATTTCCAAGTGGTAGACATGTCAAAGCAGAGGTTGATATTATTGATGCTCTGACAGAATTGCTACCAAGCCTTGGAGTGACTCTTCTGCCCGTACAGTTCAGACAAATAAAAGATCCAATGGAGATAATAAAAATGGCAATTTCAAGTCAGACTGGAGCTTATATACATGTTGATGAACTCATTCAGGTTGGCAAGCTTCTCGGATTGAGCTCTCCAACAGAGGTATCAGCAGTTGAAGAAGCTATAGCTAGAGAAGCTGCAGTTGCTGGTGATCTGCAATTGGCATTTGATCTCTGCCTTAGTTTAACAAAGAAAGGGCATGGTTCCGTTTGGGATTTGTGTGCTGCACTAGCAAGAGGTCCTTCCCTTGAGAATATGGATATTAATTCTCGAAAGCACCTACTAGGTTTTGCTTTGAGCCATTGCGATGAGGAATCAATTTCTGAACTCCTCCATGCATGGAAAGAACTTGATATGCAAGGGCAGTGTTCAAAATTAATGATGATGGCTGGAACAGGTTGTTCAAACCCTCCAGTACAAAGTTCTTTGCTATCCTCACTTCAAGGAAACAATATTCAAAATATTGGTGAATTCAAAGATTGCTTTGAATTGGTTGATGATCAAGAATCTTTTCTAGATAGTACATTGAATAGGCTACTTTTTGTTGCAAAAGAACTACCTGTTGAAAATAGGACTAAATTGGATACCTTTCTGAGAGAGAATGGAAAAATTTTGTCATTTGCTTATTTGCAACTCCCTTGGTTGCTTGAACTGAGTAAGAGTGCAGAAATTAAGAAACTGGGTGGAGGAACAGAATACTCAAGTTTGAAAACACAAGCTACTGTTACTATTTTGTCATGGTTAGCTAGGAATGGGTTCGTTCCTAAAGACAGCTTGATCACCTCTCTTGCAAAATCAGTTATTGAATGCCCTACCAAGGAGGCAGATTTGACTGGCTGTATACTGTTGTTGAATCTTGTGGATGCCTTCAATGGCGTTGAAGTTTTTGAAGAGCAATTAAGGATGAGGGAAGACTACCAAAAAGCTAGTAGCATAATGACTGTGGGAATGACATATTGTTTGTTGCACGACTCTGGAGTTGTGTGCGATAGTCCAACCCAAAGGAGGCAGCTGCTTCTTGAAAAGTTTAAAGAAAAGAACACTTTTAACTCTGGTGATTTGCTTTGCTTTTTATATTCTTTTGATGGTTTATTATTATTACTTTTTACAATGCTCCTTTTATTTACTTTGAAATGTGATGAAAACTTCTTTCATGTTTTTCTTGTTCTCAGATCAAAGTAGAAAAAGTAATGAAGTGGAATCAACGTTTTGGCGGGAGTGGAAACTGAAGCTAGAAGAACAAAAACGTGTAGCTGATCATTCTAGAACGTTGGAGAATATTATTCCTGGCGTTGAAACATCACGGTTTTTATCTGGTGACCGTTATTACATTGAGAGCGTTGTTCTGTCCTTAATTGAATCAGTAAATTTGGAGAAAAAACATATTTTAAAGGACATTCTTAATTTAGCTAATACCTATGGCATGAATCGCACTGAGGTATTCAGGTTTGCTGACTTTAATATCTTAAAGTGGTACTGAAGACAATTGTCTCATCTTAACCATGAAAATAATTTTTTCCTGCAGGTGCTACTGAAATATCTAAGTTCTATCCTTGTTTCAGAGGTTTGGAACAATGAGGATATTATGGTTGAAATCTCAGAATTCAGAGAGGAGATTATTGGTTGTGCTGCAGAAACCATCGAAACTATTTCCACAGTTGTGTATCCATCCATTGATGGGACTGATAAGTTGCGGCTACACTTTATATATGGTTTGCTCGCTGACTGCTACTTGAAGCTGGAAAAAGGTGAATGGTTACCACAAAAGGCACAGCATGACGAAGTATCTGCCTCCAGCTTGGGTTTGGCTCATTTCTATAAAATTGTTGAGCAAGAATGCAGACGAGTTGCGATCATAAAAAATCTCAACTTCAAAAATATTGCCGGATTAAGTGGGCTGAATTTCGAACACTTCGGCAGTGAAATCTACTTGCACATTGATGATGGTAATATAGAAGTTTTGGCACAAATGGTGGAGACCCTTGCTGGTATCTATTCTGATCCGGTGCCGGAAGGTCTCATTTGTTCCGAGGGCATTTATAAGCACTACATCCTGAAACTATTAACGACCTTGGAGACTAGAATAAGCATTGATTTCAAGAATGGAAGCCCTGAGAATTTTCAGGCTTTTGTTAGTCAACTTGAGCACAGTTATGACTTGAGCTCTACTTATCTTAGATTGTTGTCTCATTCAGATGCTTTGGATGTTATGAAGCAGTATTTCACTGTAATTTTACCCCTATATAGTTACTTCGGAGATATACCTGATAACTCAGCATGGCAGGAATGCCTCATCATCCTTTTAAACTTTTATATTAGATTGCTGGACGAAATGAGAAAAACTGAAACCAGAGGTGAATTTTTGAAGTTTAATCCTGAATGTTTAAAGAGTTGTCTAAAGGTTCTTATTAGATTGGTTACAGAAGATAGTGTCTCACCAAGTGAGTGTTGGAACACCATTGTAAGTTATGCTACTTGTGGTTTACTAGATGATTCAGCTTTTGAAGCTTTTGTTTTCTGTAGAGCGATGGTTTTCTCATGCTGTGGTTTTGGAGCAGTAGAACAGATGTTGTCCGAGTCAGTGTCACTATGTCCTGCTGCTTTGGCTTCTGGAACCGAGATTGGGATCCGGGATATTTCTTGTCTATACTTGCAAATATTGGAGCCTGTTCTACTTGACTTGGTTAATTACTCCCATGAGCACCAGAATCTGCACCATCTATTATCCTCACTTAGTAGATTAGAAGGTGATCTGGAGAATTTAAGAAGTACCAGAGGCAAAGTTTGGGAAAGAATGGCAGAGTTCTCTGATAATCTGCAATTACCGAGTTCTGTCCGAGTCTATGTGTTAGAGCTCATGCAGTATATCACAGGTAGAAATATCAAAGGTCTCTCGTCCGATATACAGTATAATGTTTTAACTTGGGAAGGTTGGGACCAGTTCCAGAATACAACCAAGGAAAGTGACCTAACAAGTATTCCGACAACATTAGATGACAAGGAGACTTCTAGCAGGTTTACGAGTACTTTAGTTGCCTTGAAGTCAACTCAACTTGCAGCGACAATCTCACCCAGCTTAGAAGTCACATCTGATAACCTTTTGAGCATTGAGACTACAGTTTCTTGCTTCATGGAATTGTGTGCAGTTGCAACTACGGATGTCCATGCGGACAGTTTGCTGGCCATTTTGGCAGAATGGGAAGGACTTTTCCTGGTTGAGAGAGATGAAACTGAAGCCTCTGCAGCAGCCAGTGGAGGAAATGACTGGAGTGTAGATGGTTGGGATGAAGGGTGGGAAAATTTTCAGGAAGTGGAACCGACAGAGAGTAAAGCGAGCGAGATTCCCCCTGCCCTTACACCTCACCCTTTACATATCTGTTGGGCTGAAGTTTTCAAAAAACTCATTTCACTTTCTCGGCCTAAGGATATGCTGAGATTGGTTGACGAATCATTGTCAAAAACTTGTGGAATGTTGCTTGATGAAGACGATGCCAAAACCCTGATACACATTTTGGACGATAAAGATTGTTTTTTGGCTTTGAAATTGGCGGCTTTGTTGCCTTATGAAGCATTAAGATTGCATAGTCTGAATGCAGTTGAAAGCAAATTGAAACGAGATGGAGTCTCAGATGAATTGGGGGGGGACCTTGAATTTTTATTGCTTATATTATCCTCTGGAATTGTATCAACCATTGTCATCAATGCTTCTTATGGTAACACTTTCTCCTATCTCTGTTATATGGTGGGAAACTTTTCACGTCGCTTTCAAGATAACCAATCAACATGCCTCAAACAACAGAAAGGGAGAAGTGTAAGTGATAACAATAGGAGAGAGTTGGTTATTTTTAGGAAGATTGCCTTCCCCATCTTCATATCGGAGCTTGTAAAGGCTGATCAGCCCGTTCTTGCTGCATTTATGGTGACAAAATTTATGTATGTTGTCCGTCTTGTTAACGTGGCAGAGGCTAGTCTTCGTACCTATTTGAAAAGGGAGCTCCTCCACATAGTACAGAATGATGAATTTGGTGACGTGGAGGAATCAGTGCCTGAAATTTTGAGGAATACGGTTTCCAGATTGAGAGAGAAGCTGGGAAGCGTGATCGAATCGGCATTGTTGTTGCTATCTCAAAATTGAGACGATTTCTGTAAGAAGTATTCCTTATGAGTTAAGCAATACAAATTGGGATTGAAGCCAAACGTTAGTTTTAACTTCACTGTCAGTCTGCCATTGAGCGTATTACATTTCTATTTAACTGAAGAAAGTGAGTTATATTGTATTTTAGGCATTTGGTTTCCGACTACTACACACAAGAAAAAGGTGATAGAGGTTAAAATTTTGTATAGATTTTTTAATTATTTTTACTACTATTTATTTGTTTATTTTCCTAAAACATTTGGGTTTTGTTAATATGTTAGGGTTTGTTTAAATTGTGGTGGGATAACAAGGAAAGTGGCTAAATATAAATGCCTGTTTTGGAACATGGCCAAACATCATTTTGTTTGTACAAATGACTAAAAATAGTAAATTTACATTATTTAAAACACTCATCAGAAATTGTTTTCAACTTTTGTGTATGATTTCATTCTGCACAATTGGTACCAGACCTTTCATTTTTATTTAGAAATGAAATTTCATATGGTGGGTATTTCAGTTTCTTCATACATCTTATGTATGTTTAATTTGCAATGCTGGTTAGATTATTTGGCATTAGTTTTACGGTTTTGATTAGATCAATAGTCGGAACATAGAAGAGTTTAGGATTAAAAGGTTGTTGGAGCTCTGGATGCGGACACTGAAGAAAAAAAGGTTTGGCTCATAGTGGCTGATGAAGTCGATGCAAATATATAGATGTCAAGCGGTGATTGGCGGCTATTAAAGAAAAATTTCTGGGGCTCATTATTCTTTGATCAATCTTGTGGAGATGTTTTGTTTTTCTGTTTTTTGAGCTTTTACGAAAAGAGAAGGAAGAATTATTTTTGGTCCGCTCTGCGTAGTTGAATGTGCGACATGAAAGGAGGTACGGCTACGAAAAAAAGCTTAAAAAAAAAAAAAAAATAAGAAGAAAAGTGGCCGAGGAGAGCACATGCAGTGGCTGGAAATCAAAACTAATTTAGGGGAGGAAATTGAAGAGAAAGATATGCCTTAGAAATTTAAATCTTTAAGTTTGAATTTATCCTTGAATTTCTAGGATATGCAGTTAATTTTGCTATTTTTAATTGAATTAAGCATTTAAGGAATGTTTTAAATTAAATTGAATTTACCATGTTATAAACAATTTAAAATAAAATCCCACCGTAGGCTTAATATGATCATGTATCTCACTAATTTTTTAAAATAGTTATGTTTCAAAATTTGATTAGGCTGTTTCCTAGTAGTTTTGAGATACATCTTATGCTCTTAAACTTGGTAATTAACGAGTTATTTAATTATTTTATTTGCAATAGTAAACTATCTATTATAATAATAATTCAAAGTTATTAAGTGTAATCATGAACAATATGTATGTTGACATGCAGATGAATCATGTTAAAAAATAACATTACAAAACCACAAAATAATTAATTTCTCATTGTAAATCTATTATTGAGAAGATTAATATTTCACATAAAGATCATATGCAAGATCTATACTCTGAGTGAGTTATGAACTCATTCCTGTGAGAGCTCATTCTTTGATTTGCATGACTAAGAATAGTTCCTATTGCTGATTCAACAAGGCTACTATTTTGGAGCCTAAACCAAAAAGAGAGCTGAGAATGTAACTTCACAAATTTCCTCTATCATATGGTGAGAAGATGAGTAGTTCCAAGTGTTATTTTAGGACTTAAACAATTA
Organism: Citrullus colocynthis; assembly: GCA_031780015.1. Lineage (NCBI taxonomy): Eukaryota > Viridiplantae > Streptophyta > Magnoliopsida > Cucurbitales > Cucurbitaceae > Citrullus > Citrullus colocynthis. The sequence continues at coordinate 1,768,595 of QLSR01000140.1, forward strand.
TGAGACCCTACCCTCTCATAGGCTTGAGACTCGAGCAAATCTATGACTATATGAGAAGACTGATTTTTGTAAACAAGTGGGGATTATTTGGGACCTAGCTTCAAATGAAATAGAATGAAGTGGGATTAGTTGTTCAAGCGAAATAATTAGTGTGGAAATAGTCGATTGTTTCCAGTGGCAACTTAAGAAACATCATACATGAAAAAAAATCAACTTACAAAAACCCTCGTAACATATATAGAAAAAAGCTAAAGAAATGGTTTTAAAACTTCAGAATCAGCTACGGCTCACCACCATTGTCAATGATAATACAACCACCACTATCACAAATATGAAACAATTAGCATCAATATCGAAGTAGATAAAAAATGAGTTGAATTAAAGAGGAAGAAGCACAGCTACACATATTGGAATTAGTTGACTGCACCCTTCTGGGGCAGTGTCTCAAAAGCAGAGACAGTGTTCTCAAATTTAATACGATGAAGAGGAGCTCCACTCTGCTTGATGGCACAGGCAGTCTTGTCTTCAAGAGGACAACGTGCCTTCAGCATTGAGAATACATGGTTGTTCAATCTTCTCGCCTTCTTCATGGCTTCTATCAACGACTCCCATCCCTGCATATAGAAAACGGTCCATAAAGCCGAAAAATGAAACTAATTGATGAGGAAACATGGAACAGATTATGACAAAATACAATCGTCACAATGCAAGAGTAGTTGAAAATGCAAACTTTTCAAACATGTACTACTTCCTTATTGCTATTGTTTATTAGACATTTAAGATTCAGGACAAAATAATCAAATAGTATGTATATCTGGCCGAGTTCTTATTGCTGTTGCTCAAGAATAAGTTGTAATCGACATTTTTTTCCTTTTGATGAGAAACAAATAAATTGTATGCGACTGGGGAAGCTTAATTTGAACCAATAACTTCCTATGGACAATGAATAAACATTATGGAAATCCAAAGTCCCAAACTTATGAAAGGTCTAGTTTGGACTATTCTTAATGGCACATTCACTGAAGAGGAAGCTCTCTTCGGTTTCCCTTTCTCCATCAGCATGTGCTCTCTGTCTCTCTCCAAACTTATGCCTTAACTGGCATGCTTTTATTTTTCCATTGTAATCTTTTCATTCACTCCCTTGTCGAGTTTGTATCTTTAGAGCATCAGTCTCTTTTCATCCATGAAAAGTTTTGTTTCTTGTGAAAAAAAGAAAAAAACTATAATTTCAAACCTGCATATAATGGGAATTCTTATGAGCTTGCACAACTGTTCCATCCTCTGCCTCAGCTATATTCAAGAGTTGGTACGAAAAATCAAACAGCTCAAAATGTAGCTGTTGCCCGAGCAGGTAGACAATTGTACAACCACCCCAAGCTACTGAATCACCAAGCAGTTCATGGTTGTTTGAAGGTGTTTGAGCAGACTCTTCCAGGTAACCCTTGAATACGTAGTAAAATGGTATCAGTAAGAAAAAAATAGCGATCAGTTACTGTATATTAAAAAAGATAAGTGTAAAAAGAAAGAAAACTGAGGTTTTAAGAAAGCTTAGATTCGCTTATTTCTACAAGAAATGGGGAAATACAATAATTCTAACTTATTTGCAACCCCAACCATCTAAAATTTCTACAATGAGATCTCTCATTGCAGCATGTTAAAAGCTCACAGCACACATTCATCGTAAGTTACAAAAAAACAAACTCAAAACGAGATATAGTAGTTTCATTAAAAATTGCATTAAATGTTTCCATGCTATATATGAAATTGATGCTATAAGAGTAGAATTCTACATCCTTGGTCTTTACGTATTCCATTTGAAATAACAATTTACTTTATTTAGCAGCTTTATAATCAGTTTCTCTGTATTGAGTTTGAAATTTGTTTTAGTTACATATTATATGAACTCTAATGAAACAAACAATTCATTTAATGAAGTTGAGTAAACCATGAATGAACTAAAGCCTCATGTTACTAGTCAGCTAATTTAACAACCGGCTTCAATTTTATTATCATTCTGGTATAGTAGAAGGCAATGAAATTAAATTCCTTTAGTAACTGTAGGATATGCGTCAATGGAGGATTGTCATTCATAACAATATATTGTATAGAAAATAAACTAAACCATGCACATTAACCACTTGCGTAACATAGATTCCATTATTTAAAGATGAGTATTACAGAAAATAACGACAGTGAAATTAAAGCAATAATAGAATTTTAGAAAGCATGATCTAGTCCAATTAGAGTCTAAGCTTCTGTCTTGCTGCTGCGCCAATAATTGTTTACCACAAACCAACCATGGATAAAAATTAACTAACAATATAGAACATACCCTTAAAGGTGAAAATGATTGAAAGAAGATATGCAATGATCATAATGTAGTTATTTATTTATTATTTTTTATTTTTAAGAAACAATACTTTCATTAACCAGAAAGATAACAAAAAGTACCAAAGATAGACCAAACAACGGATAAAAGGGTAGTGAGGCTCACTATTTGGAGTCCACTATATATCCTATAGAAATCTTTGGAAGTAGTGATGTCAATGAATCCAGTCTTGGGAGCAGCACTCCATTTGCTACAGTATTTATCCAGAGCAGCACTTGTAAAGGCAAGTGCATATTCTAGAACACTCCCAGTGTTCAAGTTAGATTTGTACAGAAGATCTGCAAAAACAGAAAGATTGAATATTACCAAAACAGGAAGGAGAGGAAAAAAAGAAAAGTAGATGACAAAGTTGGCTATTAAATATAACTACTAAAATTGCCGGAGCAGATGCATTGATAATTTTCTAGCACAAAAAAAGCTTGACAAGGCTCGTTGAAAGTTTTGCATTCTTTAGAGAAGGTGCCAGCAGTTCATGTGTAAAATGCTAATGGTTTATTTCAAAAATGAGTTCAGCTCATATTTTCGGTTGTTAAAAGTGAAAACAGCAAAAAAA
>QLSR01000140.1:1775798-1793062 GCA_031780015.1 Citrullus colocynthis
CAAAAAAAAAAAAAAAAAAAAAAAAAAAAAAAAAAAAATCTTCTTGGATTTTTAAAACGAAAATGAAGGTAAAAATAAAAAATAATTCAAGCAACAAAGTGAAAATTCTCGTCCTTGAGTTTGAGGTGATAACACGAAGGTTTCTTCTTACAGCTCTTTGAGTGTGGTAGACTCCATCTGAAAAATCTCGGTGCAAAATTTCCCAAATCTAAATTGGAAATAAAATAATGCTCCATAAGAGTCTCTTCCAATTGAGTTGAATATAAACATTTGACTTTTGACTTTTTGGAATTAAAGTGATACTTCTGATTTGAGACCATGAAGCCCAAAATTGAAGAGAGGTCCGTTTAAGGTTGAAGTCAACAGATTGTCAATTAGGGTTTTTGTGAGAATTACCAAAATTTCCCTTGCTACTAATTTCTTTTCTTCTCCATCATGAACACGGATAACCGCCACCAATGTTTTCTCTTCTTCTTCCATCTTTAACGGCGAGTCCTCCTTCAACGAGTTGATGACGCGACGTTCATGCCACTTTTCAGCGAGCTCACGGTGGTCGGCAAGAGGTCCTCTAATGAAGTGGTGGCAGCAAGCAAACTCTCCTCCAGCGAAGCTGTAAGTTTCGGTCTCTCATGTCCTCGTCCGATGACTTTTTCCAACTCTTCAGCCTCCTTTAACAAAGTTACCGTGGAGAGATTTGGCCCAGTTGATGACAACCTATGCTCCAATTTAACCTTGCTCAATGATGTTGCGACGTCCGAATCTATGACGAGTTCTTTTGACACTGTTTTCGTCGCTAAGCTTTGGTCATAGTTGTCTTGTTTGACATCTTCAATCTTCAACGAACCATCTTCTTCTTCTTCACTGGACAATTCCACTTCATGTTGCTGTCTTCTTTGAAAGTTCCTCTGTCTCGGTTGTTCTTGGATGTTAAAGAAGGGGTTCTTGAATGTTTCTTGGATGCCTTTGATGATGTTGGATGGTATTCGGGTTTACCAAATCTTGAAGTTGTTTCTGCCCTTCGAATAACTGATCCAACAGAAGAGAAATTTCCTCTAGTAACCTCATGATACCCTCGACAGAACCTTCGATTGACTGCAAGCGTTTGGTTGTAGTCTTCGATGATAGGACAGTGGGTATCTCTTTGTTTTGGGAAGTCTCTAACGTGGAAGGTTTTTTTCTTGCCATCAAGCCCTAATGATCTTGATGCTCTAATACCAAATGATGAACGTCGAGAGAGAATTTTTTTCAAATCAATTAAACTCACCAACACAAGAAGACAATCTATCTATTTATAGAGAAAGCAAACTAATCCTAATCCTAATTAATTATCGAAACTAATTCTAATCCTAATAAATCAAAGAAACTAATTCTAATCCTAATTAATTAAAGAAACTAATCTTAATCTTAATAAATTAAAGATTTGACAATAATATCCTAATCCTACTACATCACAACTACTTGTGTCATAAAATTTAGGAATTTATTTCACCAAGGGAGCTTTGATTTCAGATTCTCCTACACAACCATCCGATGATACTGATTCGAGTGAGGATTCAATTGTGAGCCTAAGCAGCATGAAAGAAGCCCAAAATCTTGAAGAGTCCCATCATATGGAATTAGAAAAGGATGATTATCTAATGGAAGATTACTTTGCTAAAGCCTATGACAATCTATTCTTGGATAATCAGGTGGAGTTGCCACTGAAATCTGCAGGAAGCTTATTTGATTAAGAAGTAGATCTCTCATCTAGTTCCTACCAAATTTGAGTCTTTACTCTTTCGTGAAGGTTTGTGGTATACAAGTTAAAACTATTCCGCCTTCATTTTCTTCTCTAATAAGTGTCTTCTGCCACAAGTCGCAGTAATGAAGATAATCTCATGGAACACTAGAGGACTTGGGAGATTTTCAGCATTTATTGAGTTCATGAGAGGGTAAAAGAGTGTTGATCACCATGTTTCGTGTAGCTGGAGATTGGAGTCTTCAGAACTGTTTTCCGTTAACTCTCTTTACAAGCATTTGGTTGCGTCTTCTCCAATGGATATACTTCTCTATAGAGTCTTGTGGAAGCTTCCATCTCACTGTTTGTCTCCCTCATTTTGTTCTCTTTGTTTGGTGGATGTTGAAGGGCTTCAACATCTTTTCTTTGAGTGCTGTTTTTCCAAGGCTTGTTGCTGGAAGTTGTTCTCTATTTTCAAATTTTAATGGCTGATCTGTGATGTGTTCAAGATTAATATTATTCAGATTCTGTTGGTCCTTTCCTGAGGCCCTAGTCCCAGTTATGCAGTTAATGCTAAACCTATTCTCTCTGAATTTTGGTTTCAAAGGATTTTTTCAAGACAAGCACATACCTTGTTTCGACCGATTTTAAGTTGTTTGAGTTAAAGCTTCTCTTGGTGTTCTCTTTCGAAACTGCTTACAGATCATTCCAAGTCTTATGCCTAAACGAGAATGTATTTATTTTACTAGTTTATTTATCTTGTATGGTTTTATGTATTGCTCTAAGTGTACCTGGCAAGTTTTATCTATCTATTATTTATTATATTTTTATTTATTTATTCTTTTCTGTCCTTCTTTGTTTCCTTGTTTTCTAAGCATCAGTCTCTTTCCATTTAATAAAAAATCTTGTTTCCATTGAAAAGAAACACTAGACGACTTGGGGATAAGACAAAAAGAGTTGCAATTACGAAGGTTTTGCAAAATCAATGCTCTGATTTGGTAATAATTCAGAAGACCGAAAAAGACAGTCTTGATAAGCAACTAATTAAGTCAATCTGAAGGTTAAGAGAGCCATGTTGCATCAATTGGAAGATCTGGAGGGCTACTTGTTATGTGGGATGAAAGCAAGATACAAGTGCTAGAGTTTATCGAAGGGGATTACACTCTCTTAGTTAAATTTTTCTTTTCAAATCAGAAAATTTGTTGAATAACTAATGCAAATGGACCAAACAACTACAAGGAAAGAAGGCATTTCGGATTTACCACAGTTGCAAGATAGGACTCTGGATTTGAAACAGTAATGCACTAAGGCTGGGAATAAATCTTACTTCAGAAATAGGAATTGCAGTACAGATACTTTTGCATAATTTCAGAAGTAAAACGGAGAAAAATAGTTGCAGAAGTACTGACCAGCACAATATCAAGAAGGCTAATTAAATATAATACACTTCCAATCTCCTTTATTCCATGCAGGACCTCCAATCTGAGCTCTGACTTCGCTTCCCAGTTAAGACTTTCATTGATCAATCTGATGCAACCTGAACTCAGTGCAAATAATTATGTAATATATCGCTTCAAGTTGGTTAATAGTCTAAATTAGTCTGTTTTGCTGATTTGTTTAAGTTCTTACATGGACATCAGAAATTATCTAGAGTTGAAGTTCTTCCCTATTTACTTATAGTTTTCTTTATATCCCTGGTCATATTCCTGATAGTTTGACGATCACGATTCACTGTATAATATATTTCTTCTTCACTTATGTGCAATGTTGGAACTTTTAAGTGAATAATTGTAAACCCTACTCCCAATTTATGTTACTAAGCTAAACTAGTTGTTTAGAAATTTATCAAGAAGCTTAGTAAAGGAAGTTGATTTATTTTTAGACTAAAAAGAGCTAAGGAAGATTTATAACCCATTAGGAGCCCAAGACAAGTTGTGAGTGACAATTTTACTTGAATTAAGTTTTATTTACTCAATGCTTTTAGTATGCTCAAGGACTTTATGAGGCATAATTTAGAATCTATCTTTTCTCACAAGTTTTATTGATCAAACATGAGTTTTCAAGCATGAGATTAAAACATGATTAATACTTTAGATTGAGTATGGAAGCATGTTGTTTTATTATCTAAAGCTTTATGAAAGCATGTTTATTTGATGATCACCTTGAGCAAATTCTGAAGTTTCATGAACTTATTTCCAAAGCATGCTTAATTCTAAAATGTATTTTAGAAAGGGATCTAATGCTAAAGGACATTGAGAAGGCATATGGGCAATCCTAATATTTTTATGGAACTCTAAAGACATTGAGAAGATGATTGAGTATCTACTGGGACCCAATATTGAAGAACATGAGAAGGTACTTGGGCAGCCCGAGACTCGATGTTCCTATGTTCACATAGAGAGAGAGATTTGACATTGCTGTGCTGAGATTACTCCACATCAGCTAAGGTTATTTTGACATTGGGTGTGTTGAGACTACTCCACCTTAACTAAGGTTGTTCTCAACGTTGGGTGTGTTGAGATTACTTTACCTCAACTAAGGTTATCATAAAAAGTCAAAGAATATGTTTTATGAGACTTTATGATAAGTTACTTAGACGATTTACTACTAAAGTGAGCATGATTTATGTTTTTATGCTAAGTTTAAGTTTTCTAAGCATGTCACTCACTGGGCAACCGAGTTCGCGGTGCTTAGCCTACACAAGTCTTGTCTGATCTAGCTACCTATAGTTGTAGACCTTGTATATATTTGTAACTAAGACTTTGGCATTGTACATAAAGGGGTTGTGAGCGAGGAACTTGTAGTTGTGCGAATATTTAAGTCTGTTGTATGAACTGAAGTATGTAAATTATTTATGGCATGTTAATTGGTTTAAGGAAGTTGTTGTTTATGGACTATGAACTGTTTATCAGGTGTTGTATTTTATGAGTAGAAAAGGAGTATAGGTTGACAGTAGATGTCGTAAAAGGGTCGATATCTACTGTCCTCACATTCTTTCCTGGGTTAAGAGGGTAACTCAGGAGAGGGTGTGACAATAATAGTGCTAAAACATAATGTAACTAAAAAATATACTTAAAATTAGGGGAAGAAGGGAAAAAAAATCCAAGAAAAACCATAAGCTCCTACATTTATAACCTTTATGGAAAAGATATACCTGCTACACCTCCATCAAATGGTAATAGTCCTATAGATCTTGGCAATGCCTCTTGCAATCCTGCTATCATCGGTTCAAGTATAGCAATCTGAAAAATGGTAACATAAAATATTAGGCTGAGCTACTAGCCAAGATGGGGGCTCTTTTGTTATCCTTTTTCTTATGTTGGAGTGGGATTGTTTCGCCACACTACTGTATCGTACATAGTTTGTGTCTTAGAACACCGGCAACTTTTCAACTCCCAAGGAAAATGTTATGCATCTTCATTTAATTATAACCATTAATTGGTTACTCAATGACAAGGATCTGCACTGTGATACTACCACCAAAGAATCCAATCAAGTATTGTATGTTAATTGTGGTATACATTAACCATACGCTTTATATAGCCAAATGCCATGGCGTCGCAATGATAAAGTTGAGTTGATCTACGGACATACTAATCACATTAGCAGCTCTGCCGTAGAAACACCAAAGCATTACAACACAGGTCCAATTAGATGCACAAATGATATCTCACGCCCGCTAATGCCACAGGTTACTGAATGACAAGGATGCTCTCTCCTAAAATTAGATGAAAGATGGCTTATTGCCAAGCTTTAGAACTTTATCTTATGCATCTACAGTTAATTACAACCATTCATTGGTCACTCAGTGACAAGGATTGAGAAAACAAACCAAAAAAATAAAAATAAAAAAATAAATAAAAGAAAACAGTAAACAGTTTTTGCAAATGGAAGACCAAGAGGAAGAATCCTAGCTTCAAGAGGAATTAGATAAGGAGACCCCATATCTCCTTTCTTATTCCTTTTGGAAAGCGAAACTCTAAGTGCCATTGTTGATTGTTTTGCTGAAAAAAGAATTTATGAAGGTTTCAAAGTTGGGAAGATAAGATTCATGTCCCCATACTTCTGTTTGCCGATGATACTTTAATCTTTTGCATATACAACGAAGATATGCTTGCTGCACTTTCCAAGATGATTGAACTGTTTGAATGGTTTTCTGGGCAGAAAGTTAAATGGGATAAATCAGCATTATGTGAGTTAAATGTGGAGGATGATAAAATTCTTTCAAAAGCAGCCTGTTTGAAATGCAAGGTGGAGCATCTGCCCTTTCTTTATCTTGGTCTTCCATCGGGGGGATATCCTAAGAAACTCCCTCTTTAGCAGCCACTAATTGATAGATTTCAAAAGCTTTCACAGTGTATTTTGAGACTTTGTCTCTTTTCATTAATTCAATGAAAAGCGTGTTTCCATTAAAAAAAAAAAAAAAAAAAATCTACACCGTGGAGGCAGGCTCACTTTATGTAAGTCCATTTTGGAAAACTTGCCAATACTATGTCTCATTTTTAATGTTAGCTAAAGTTGAATCCACCTTGGAAAGAATCAGGAAATCATTCCTCTAGAAAGGTAATAATGGCAACAGGATAAATCACTTGGTCAAATGGAAGTTTGACTTTAAATCCCAAAAAATCAGGTGGTCACGGGCTGGGTGGTTTGAAACATAGAAAATGGCTCTTCTTGCAAAATGGGGTTGGAGACTAATGCATGAATTTGATTCTTGTTGGGGAAAGTTATTCATAGTATTCATGGCAGTGATAAGTTCTCATGGCACACGGCTGGAAGGGGAAAGTCTCAGTTCTTGGATAAGCATCTCAAGAGTTCAGCCACAAGTGGAAGGCTTTGCAGCTTTGAAGATTGGAAATGGTAATCAAATTTCTTTTCGGCATGACATTTGGTTGGCTAATCCGGCCCGAGATTTCCTCGGCTGTATGAAATTGCTCGAATACCAAATGGAGTGGTTGCAAATCATTGGGATGGAGATTGCTCGACACGTGCTGTCTTTTTTAGAAGATTGCTTAAGGATGATGAAATTTTAGAATTCCAACAGCTTCTTCTTGAGTTATCAAGTAAATCTCTTGGGGTTTTGCCTGATTCTAGACTCTGGAATCTTTTTAAAAGTTTGGCAGCTAATGAAAATATGGACAAAGAAACGCATAAAGTTTTATGGAAGTCAAATAGTCCAAAAAGATCAATGTTATTATTTGGATCATGCTTCACAGACTTTGAACGGTTCTTCAGTACTTCAAAGATAGTTGCCAGATCATTATCTTTAACTATCCATCTGCCCTTTGCACAAGGCTGATTGTGAAGACCTACAACATTTTTTCTTTGATTGCCATTATTCTTTTGCATGCTGGAAAAAGCTGATGTCAATTTTTCATCCAAAATGGGTCTTCAGCAATTCCTTCAAAAATAATTCATCAAGTCCTATATGGTGTGTCGATGAAGCCTTTGTCTCAACAGTTATGGATTAATGTTCTCTTTTCTTAGGCCAGAAAAAGTGATAGCAACAATAGAGAGTTATGAGCAAATTTTTATGGGAAGGTCATAATGGAGGTAAACTAAATCACTTGGCAAATGGGAGCTTGTTACCCGAAGTTTAGAGGATGGAGGGTTGGGTTCTGAATGGCTAAGAGCACGGAAATTGGCCCAATTGGCCAAGTGGGGGTGGCGATATATCCATGAAGAAAACTCACTTTGGTGTCAAGTTGTAAAGAGCATTCATGGAAAGAGCTTGTTCAATTGGCACACGGTTGGAAAAATTAATTTAAGCCTCCAAAGTCCTTAGATTAGTATTTCACGAACTTGGTTGAAAGTGGAGTCCTTGGATGTTTTTAAGTTGGGACATGGGAGTAGAATTGCATTCTGAACTGATTCTTGGGCGTATAAAGCTACCTTGCAAACTTTATTTCCAAGGCTATTCAGAATCACCCTTAAGCCTAATGGCTCGGTCTCGGATCATTGGGACTTTAATCACTCTTCTTGGTCAATATTCTTCAGAAGACTTCAGAGGATGAAATAGTTGATTTTTCTTTCTTTTTCTTTAGAAGGAAACGGTCTCTTTCATTTATATAATGTAAAGAGATAAAATCTCATGGTACAATAAAGATTACAAGGTCTTAGCTGAATAGATATAAAAGAAATAAATACACCAAAAGAACCAAAGCTGAAGAAGACCAGAAACAATACTACCTACTGCCGATAGAAACTACCCATGGCATAAGTAAAAATCTTCAAGACCCAAGAACACCAAACTCAAAATAATAAAATAACTAAGAAGACAATAGAGTAAGCTTTTGGAGAAAACAACCCAAAACTGAGGACAATAAGAACAGTAAACTCCTAAGGAGAAGGCCCGGGGCGAACAAACTTCTAATCTGGAGGTGATGCAAGAAACGCCTAAAGACTTAGGAAAAGAAACGACAGAGGACTTATGGCACAGATTCCACCGAACCAGACACCTCCCAACAATCCCAGAAGCTGAACCAGCCCATCCATCTAGATATGCTTTCGAAGATGCTTCGGAACAACTTGTAAACCATGATAGGATCTTCCAAGAGGTTTTAGATCAAAACAGCTCGAGATTGGGTGAACTCCTTAAAAGGAAATCAACCAAGAAAAATACCGCAAGTGTCAATGATTGAACGAAGATGCTGTTGAATTTTATCCTTTTCGAGGGGAGTAAATAAGGAAGCTTCATCCTTATCGAGTGGCAGACCTTCCTTTGATTGAAATAATTGTTGAAAATCTCTACCAACCCCTTCATCTAAATCTTCTTCCTTGTGGGGCTCCTCCAAAACAAGATTTTCTAGTTCTTCGCTACTAGCACTTACTATAGAGACTTCATCTGAATCTTTTTCTAAAACTTGATTTTGTGGTGCATTTTGCTTGAAAGTCTTTCCGGAAGACCTTTAACAAAATTTACTTTAGAGCCTGGAATTGTAGAGTTCGAAAAGGAAAAGGAGGATTGATCCGAGGGGGATGAATCTGACCTTTTTGGAAGCAGCCCTGGAACTTGAACTTTAACACAACAATTCTCGAGCAAATCTAGGTTCACAATCAGAGGCCAAGAGTTAATAAAAGAAGTCATTTTCCTGACAAAGTGCTTGGGGAAAGGCTTGAGCAAATAGAGCGTTTTTTTGCCTTCCATGGGAGAGGAAACTGAACTGTAAGAGGAGAATCAGGCCAAATTTTTGAATGGACCGAAGAGGGGGGGGCTAGAGGAAGAATGAGGCTGCCGACTCTTGGGTTCCGGGAGGGATATTGACTGATTTGGCAATTAGAATTTTATCTTTTAATGGAGGGCCGACATCATTAATTTTTGCTGGTGGGAGTTCAAAGGCCGGGGAACCGAAGGGCGCCAAAAAAGCTGTTGAAAGCGTGGGGCTACGACGCTTGGGAAGTGCAACAAGTGGATCTTCAACTTCCTTGGCGGCTAACATTAATTTGAATGCTTTTGGAGGGAATTCGAGGGACTCTTCGTGGCAGCAAATTAAGTTCCCAACCTCGTTCTCTTTCCTCAATAAATTGCTATCAGCAACTCCAACGGGGAAGATTGAGGGTCCAAATGAATTTTCTAATGGCTGGAGAGAGTTAATTTCAGAATAGGCTAGCTGACCAATATCCAAGGAGTTTTTCAGTGGGAAAATTCCTTTGCACAGGAAGCTAAAGGGTTTTTTGAAAAATTAGAAGAAAATTGGGCTGGCAGCAGAAAATTCAATTTTGAATCTAGATCTTCAACTTGTACACCTTCATCCTTTAATGCTTGATAATCTGACGAAATCAATTGGATTTGAAAAATCCTTAACAAATAATTCATTTTTAACTTTTGAGGGAGGTTCAATAAATTCAATGTCTCTAAAATTCAGAAAAATAGATCCACATTTCTCATTTGAAATCTCTATGGTTTCTCATTTGAAATCTCTATGGTGGATGGGGTGAAACCACATAAATTTTCTTTAACTTGAATCTTGGCTTCAGAGACATTAACAAGATTCAAAGTATCTAATGTGATATCTATTAGCCCTCTAAAATATGCTCCAATAGCTTCAAAAGTTCTATACACCAGTAGTCTAATGGTAGATTCTTAATGCAAATCCATCCTCCATAACCTTTTGAATACAATGGCAAGCTATGAACTAATTTATTCCACTCCTCAAATTTCAGGTGAAACGAACCACAAGACATCCATCTGCCCGGATTTGCTATTAGTTCCTCAAGTGACCCTTCATCCAGCTTTATTAAGGCATTTTCCGCAAACAAGGGATTGATAATGATCTCTAAATTAAAGTAAATCTTTAACGTTTTCGCTATTTCTGACCAATCATTAAACTCGAACAATCTGGTAACTGTCCACACTTTCTAAAATCTTCTTGTTTAACATCAAAATTCTTTAAAACCCATTGTTGGGACTTACTTTGATTATTGGGGACTAGGGAATGGTCTTGTTTCAAGCGTGTGGAAGCTGCCAAATCAGAACTCTGATTTTTCGACTGGAAGATAGGCCTTTGCTGAATTTTTGATGTCTCTAATAGGTCCATAAAAACTTCATCTTGGTTTGGCGAAGCTGAAGATTTAGTTCCCTTCTCGGAACACATGGTTTTGAGGAGGCTTCAAAATTTTTTTGGAATTCTAAGAGCATTACTACAAAAGAGTACCAGCCTTGCATTGCTTCTCCTGTGGGTAAATGGATAAAGTGGAGGATGTCTCATAATCCAACCTGAGGAGCTGAGGAACTTGGACAGTTTTGTGGCGCTTGAGCCATCTCGATTGCTTCTCTCAAAGAATCGTGAAATGGATCCCTTAATCAAATCTAAAATATTTTCGACGAACCACCTGAGCTATGAATTTGAGAGGAGGAGTAGCTTGTTGACTTCCAAGTCTGTGAGCCAGATTCGTGCCAAATACAGAAGTAGTACCCATCCGCATTGCGGCTTTTTACTTCTATTCTTCTGCTGGCGAGGATCTTGATAGGAAGGAAATCTTGGCGGGGGCACCAGTGGTGATGGAGATAGACTGAAAGAAAAGAGATGAAGGAGAAGAAAAGAGGGAGTCACTGGATCTAAGATTGGAGGAGAGTAAAACGGAATGGGGAAGGGAAGGGGAAGGAAGAGGAGAGGAGAGAAGAGAGGAGAGAGCACTTAGCCCCCAATGATGCTATCAATGATGAAGATTTCAGCCAACCCTGATAGAAGAGTTTGGTCCATTGAAGCCAAAGGCATATTTTAGTTACACATCTTTGAAGAGCTTCCCCCCTGGATTTAAATTTGAAGAAAGCGATACGGTGCTCTAACAATCCTCGGTGGGTGGATATTTCAATTTGGATCAATCCTCGGTGGGTGAATATTTCAATTTGGATGATGATGTTTGGGCACTTAAATTGCGCTTCAGTCCTACAAAGAAAACTGCCACTGCACTGCCTACCGCCCAACATTTGTCCTCTCTGTTTGACTGAGAAGGAGGATTTACAGCACCTATTCTTCAATTGTATTTATGCAGAAAAATGTTGGCATAGTGTATTTTCTTATTTTAGTTTAATCGGGGTGTTTGGCAGTTCTTTTGGTGATAATGGTCCAAAGTTAAAATCATCCCCTAAATTATTATGGAACAACGCGATCAAAGCTTTGCTCACAGAATTATGGTTCGAGAGAAACCAAAGAGTTTTCCACGACAAATCTACTCCTTGGTTCATCAGTCTGGAGATAGCACGATTTAATGCTTCTTCCTAGTGTTCTTTATCAAAAGCCTTTGCTGAATACTCTATTCAAGAATTGAGCCTAAACTGGACGACCTTCATCTTTCAAGCACCTTAGCTCTTAGTTTTTGTTATTGAGTGATTTTGCGTACTTTGTCCTATAGTATTGGTTTAGTTCTTTTGATTTTGGCCCATTGTATTCAGGTTCGCCCTTTGCTTCCATGTACTCTTATTGGTTGTTTATCTGATATACTTAGTATGGAGATGATGAGAGTGCGAAGGAGGTGTCTACCTAGTTGAGATGTCCGAGTGCACTCCCTAATCCTTAGGTTATTTTGTTTTTGTTTCCATTATTGTATATTGAGTTTTTGTCTCAATTCATTATATCAATGAAAGAAACTTGTTTCCTTTTCCAAAAAAAAAAAAAAAAAAAAAAAAAAAAAACCAAACAGTTATGGATTAATATAGTCAAAGCATTACCAGCTGAATTATGGTTTGAAAGGAGCTAGAGAGTTTTCCATGAAAAGCATCTTCAATGGCCCGACCATTTTGAAGTAGCAAGACTCAATGATTTTGCTTGGTGTTCTCTATCGAATGCTTTAGCAAACTTTTCTATTCAAGATATTTGCCTAAATTGGAGAACTTTTATTTTTTTGTTTGACCTTTTGATCTATATCATGCTGTTTGATGCTTTAGTGCTTTTGTTGCTTTTCTTTTTCCTATTTATCTTTGTTTCTTTGTAATTTTCCGCGTTAGACTCGTTGCATTATATCATTAAAAAATTTTGTTTCCTTTAAAAAAAAAATAATAAACTGCGGCTAGTTATTTTAGAAATGAGGCATTTTTCAACATACAATATGTAAACTGTGTGCATATGCATGCGTATGCATATTTCTCTATCGATCTATGCATATGTGTATATATAATATCGTTTTCTGACATTGCAAGAATTTCGACAAGTGTACTTCATGGATGGATATGTCCAAACCATACTATACCTTATTTGATATATGATCCAGAAGTGCTCGAATAAGCCATGGCAAGGATCTAGATCCTAGAAGTCTCGCAATAGACAACATGTGAGTCATCCCAAAGAATCCACTATGCAACCGTGCAAAACTTTGATGAGCAGAATTCAAGTCCTAACATAATGGGAACAAAATTAACAGCATAAATACAACAAAAAATCTGTTTAAAAAAATACGTCTATAAATCCTCTGACAAGAGAAAAAAATGTCAAACTAAATCAACCAGCAAATCCGCCTAATAAATACTAGATTTGGTGAATGAATTAGATAATATAGATCATACTTCAAATAAACTACCGATATGGTCTCATAAATAAGTGATGTGCAATGTATTTGACTACAATAATTAACGTACTTGAGTACCATAGTAGAAGCTGGGCTTGGCATGAGGAACTGATGGTTTTTGAACTGGAACAGACGGAACTTTCGATGATCTTACAAATCGTTGAGTAGTATTGCATAGGATGAAGTTCGGCAAGAAGTCATTTTGCATCTCTGACCAAATCTGACAAGAAAAATTATATGAAAATTTAAAAAGCTGACGGAAAACACGACTTCACTGTCATATCAAAGTTCATGTTACATAACAGAAATTATTGCTTGTGCAAAAGGCTAGCGTTCACTATTTATTAGTTTTTCTCATCATTGAAGCTATAAAGTAAACTTCCTCCTGCTAAAAGTTCACAAAATTAGCAACGGCATCTCCATCAAGGTAAAGAAATTTGTACAAAGGACCAAGGATTAAATGGTAATGAACCAAAGGCATATGAAATATAATTAAGAAAAGACGTAAAGAGTACAGATGTTTACAGTACAAGTAGTAGTAGTCAACAATGAACAAATATTATTTACATACTCTGAAAATCAGCAACATCAACTAACAAAAGGCTTTATAAGCATATACTTTATTGAAATTATTGTCAAAAAGGTAGAAAGGAAGAAGATAGACACATTCAAGAAAGTAGTGGAAGTTCAATCAAAGATCAATGGGAGAAGGAACCGTCACACATAAAGCAGGAACAAATTTGTAAAAAAATTATCAAGGATGAGAAAAATTGAAGGTCCTAAATAGGATGCCTTATTAAATCTCAGAAGAGGAAGATTTGTCACTGATAGTAAACTGTCAGTGAATAATGATCATTGCTGACAGAAAAACATCAAACTAATGTACTTTAATAATCCCTGATTTCGTTCTATACATTAAGTACTTAGTATATCAAAAGAATATGAAGAACTTGCTGAAAATCTATGTAGAGAAAAATTAGTTATTCCCTTCAAGAAAGGGAAGAAATGTTTTTAACCTGGGAAGCCAATCGACTAGAGAATGACACAAGAGAGAGGTTTTCTTGCATCTCATTTAGCATGAGACAAAATGAGTCAATCAAAAGATCTTTGGATAGCAGTTCGTGGGTCACTTTCAGGACATCCATCAGCTTTTCCAATTCCTGAAACATATTAATTTACTTTCATTTTATTAACAAATAAACAGCATAGAAAGAACGCATAATTGAATCACGACTGAGTAAATAAACTACTTACCACTATGCTGCAAAGATCTTGAGACTCAAACCGATCAAATAAAAATTCTAGGTTCTCTCGAAAAATTTTGTTCATTCGTTGGGCAACCAAGCTTCTTAAATCAACGGTCCTCCCAAGTAACTGTTTAACACAAAATTTTGAACATAGGAAACAGCAGATAAATATAAATGTCTACAAGTACCAAGTTCATACGTACTTACATGATAAACCAACTATTAGTTGAGAAATAAATATTCAAGATCATATATGATCATGTGGTACAGGCTCCCAACAAGGA
Source organism: Citrullus colocynthis (assembly GCA_031780015.1). NCBI lineage: Eukaryota > Viridiplantae > Streptophyta > Magnoliopsida > Cucurbitales > Cucurbitaceae > Citrullus > Citrullus colocynthis. The sequence goes on from QLSR01000140.1 coordinate 1,790,051, forward strand.
TTCGTTAAAAAGGATAACATTGTTAAACAATGATGATGCATATATGTAATAGTAATACTTTTATATCTTACCAAGAGAATGCAAAGACAATTTCCCATATGATGATCTCTATCATAGGGCAGTAGGAAGTGAACGGGAAAATGAATTCTAAATTCAGACAGATCAGTAAGCTATAAAAAGAAAACATTTCACCTTCACTCTAGTGATCTTTAGAAGGGAGTTAAACCTCATAGCCTGGACAGAATATTTTTCTCCATTGTCTATGGCAAATAAGAAAGATGAATCAAGTATCTCTCTGCAATAATTGGCAATAGTACGATGTTACTTTGGATTCATAGAGCAGCATGTGCCTAATCCAAAAAGCAGCGCATACCTTGCAGCCCAGCTCTGGTAATGTGTAAAGATTGAATCACATAGTTTTGAGACAAATATATCAAAACAATGATCGACCTATAATAGACAACAGAAGGTGGCATGAGGTATTAAAAGTAATCAAATGACAGATAGATCTAAAGCAAAAAGAATAACAAGGCACAGTACAAGCGACTATGCAAATATGGTGACTCAAATGCTTAAAGTGTCTTTACATCAGTGCAAAGGAAAATACTATTGAAGTTTATAACATTACAGATTCCAAATGCGTTCTTTGAAAATAATCGCAATTCAAGAATAAATTATCAATCAGTCCACATTCTGCTTAAACAATATATTATCAATCAGTCTTCAGATTTGTGGCATGGCATAGAACTGTATCAGGCAAATATGGACTGAAAGAGTTTGAGTAATTTCGAAAAGGAGGTAGTCTAAAAATTCCTTGGACAAAAGTTGAAAAGAAAGTGAACTAATATCCACACTTGCTCTTCATTTCAGCTGGAAAGAATTCACTGAGTTTTGAGAAGATAAATGGTGCTCCAACAACAGCTCTTTTTTGAGTTCTAATCAGTAATTTGATTGCATACATACACCATATGAATTTTCCAACAAATATGAGAATACATAGTCCAGCCCGAGTGCATGAAAAACGTTTGAATACGAAGCAATACAAGACATCAATGCCTATCTGTTGATAAGCCCATCTAGGAAGGCCCTTTTTTTGGATCCATGTCCTCAACTCGACTTATCTATCTTCCTTATGTAAACATTTTTGTTTATTCTTCGTTCCATATTTATTACATTTCCTTTCTTTTATTCCTTTTCACCGTTGCCCTAGTTTCCATACTTGTACAATTTCTCTTCATTTAAAGCATAGGTCTGTAACATAGGAATGGTTATGATATATGAAAAAGAATTCCGCTGAGGTAAATCACTGCTGTCTAAACTCAAATATTGAATTATAAGAGAGAAAACCTCAGCTTCAATTTCGTCATAGAGAAAACGTTGTTTCAAATTAACCAAGGCATGTTGAGCTGAATCATTGTAAATGTCAAGTGGAAATAAAACACTCTCAAAAAGGCCTGCATTCTGAGACTCGAGGACATAGTCCACCAGCATCCAGGGAAGGGAGCATTCAATAGGAAACTGCAAGCAGAAAAGAGAATGAAAAGGTCACCTTATTTGTGAATGTTGCACAATTCTAAGAACACTTTAAGCAGCAAAAAATTAAAACAATTCAATGCGTTGTTATAGAATTGGAAGGGGAAAATGGTAAAAAGAAGAATGATAAATTCTTATACCCACCAGTGCAAGGAATTCACAGTTTTAAAGGCATCTAGAAAATTATGGAGATGGAGTTTTTTTTTAAAAAACTAATAGGTATCTAAGAAGCATGGAAACAGACACAGGACATTATACAACACGACACATACAAAATGACACAACTTTCTCTCTCTCTCTCTCTCTCTATATATATGTATATTTGAAGCAGAAACAAGCCTCTTCATTGATATAATGAAATGAGACTATTGCTCAAAGTACAATAATGATATTGAACAGGAAAAACTAAGGATCAGTAGATGCACCCAGGAATCTCAACTAGTTTGACAGCCCCCTAGCATCCTCATCATACCCATACAAGATCTAATACAAACAAACGAACAAAGAATCAAAGCTAACAAGACAATCCACCTAGGAATCAGTAGATGCATTACAATACAAATGCAAACTTAAATTGGAAAAATAAAAGCGTGCCAATTTAAACATAGATCTTGAATGGAAAAGTCTTAAAAATGCTTGGTTAAGGTGCCCCAACGTGAAGCATTCAAGCGAGCCACCTCAAACCGGTCCATCCACCCAAGTTGTTTGTCATTAAATACCCTTTGGTTTCACTCAAACCAAATTTCAGCAAGTAAAGCCTTAACTACATTGGCCCAAATCAGTTTAGGTCCCTCTTTTAAAGCCGGCCCAATCAATAATTGACGAACATTGTCACTAAAAACATCACCAAACACCCATGTGACTATGAAGAAGGAAAATTAACGCCACCAACATCGAATAGCAAAGGAGCAACAAAAACATATATGCAGCAAGTCTTCTTGATGTAAACTACGAATCTTGGAGAATTCTTGAAGGAAAATTTTATTAATTAATTGTCAATACATGGGGGAAGACTCTTATTTATAGAGTTTTAATACAAGTGGAGGAAAAAGGGAATTAACCTAAACCTATTACCTAATTACCCAATTCAACCTCATCTACTTACATCATTCTACCCCTCCAAAAAGAAAACTCGTCCTCGAGTTTTAAAAAAAAAGAAAAAAATTGAAACAATTAAGAAATAAAATAAACTTGTACAACAGAGTATGGCCAAACCAACCTCCTACATCTTTAACAAAATTATTATGTAAAAAAGTCCAAGATATAAAATTTCCATCAAGTCCATCGAGTTCATCAAATCTTTCATCATCAAGGTCATCAAGTACCTCTGTTGCAGCTGCTGCAATGTCAAAATCTCCATCCAAAATTCCAAATATTCCATCTCCACTAGGATCCAGGTGTTCCTTGAATATATGGTCAAAGGCATGATACTTGGCCCAATTCCAAAAAAAAAAAAAAAAAAAAAAAAAAAAAAAAAAA
>QLSR01000140.1:1793485-1838810 GCA_031780015.1 Citrullus colocynthis
AAAAAAAAAAAAAAAAAAAAAAAAAAAAGGAAAAAAGAAAAAAAAAATCGATGTCCATTCGGCCATTATAGCAAGGCAAGTCAGTTTTCATTCTATAATGTCTAAAGAGTGGGTGATGTTGTTAGCCATTATGATAAGTTGGATAAGTTTCTTGGCCATGGGAATTATTACCTGCCTGATCTTGAGGTCTTGGGAGGGTATTTGATGTATCAACGGTTGGATCTTGGTGATTTTGAAAGTAGTGATTGTTTACCCAATTTGGATGAAGGGTCTTGGTGGACTTCTTGCTCTTTCTTAAAAATGTCGACCATAATTCTCCTCTTGATAGAAAACAAGGCCATTATGACTATAATTTCTGTGTTCTTGGTATGATTCTTGGGCTTGATGATGGTTTTCTTGATACAAAGGGTTGGGCAGGTACCTTGGAAAATAATTGTGGACACCCTTCATTGCTTCAAGAGTCCAAATCATATCCCATCATATTGTGTGGAATCGGTCTTTGTTGTTGAGGAAGAATACCTACCGGATGATTTTGATAATTGATTGTTGTTTGGAATTCTGAAATTTGTCTTTTGGGTGGATTTCTTGCAACTTTTTGCATCCTTGGATTTTCTTGGTTGGTTCTTGATTTGATTGTTGGTAATCTTTCCCACTTCCAACGATAACTTCTCAGTAGCTTGCTGCAACCGGGCCATTGAGGTTTGCATCAAAATCATATTGTCCCATAAACCACCCACTAAAGTTTCCGAATTTCCAAGTCTTTGATTCACAGTTTGAGGAGATGTGGAGAAGGATGCTTCCGCATCACGAGTTTGAAGGTTAGGAAGCTTGTTGGTTTTCTTGATCACCATCAGGCCCTTTCACAAAGACGCTCTAATACCAATTTGTTATAAACTATGAATCTTGGAGAATTTTTGAAGGAAAATCTTATTCATTAATTGTCCATACATGGGGGAAGACTCCTATTTATAGAGTTTTAATACAAGTAGGGGTAAAAAGGGAATTAACCTAAGCTTATTACCTAATTACCAATTTAACCCCATTCTACTTACATCACTTCTCCTTCTGCTTCACATAGGAGAAGGAAAATCTTATTCATTAATTGTCCATACATGGAGAAGACTCCTATCTATAGAGTTTTAATACAAGTGGGGGTAAAAAGGGAATTAATCTAAACCTATTACCTAATTACCCAATTTCACCCCATTCTACTTACATCACTTCTCCTTGTCCTTTTGCTTCACATAGGAGACAGATAGATGGAGAATGGGATGGTAGTTTCCTTTGCATGATTGAGGAGCAGTTTAGATGCCAAACAACCATGATCCAACTAAAATGTTAACTCTTTGAGGGCATTTAGTCTTCCATAAGGCTTTAAATAACAATTTATCTAATGGGGATGAAGGTGATAAGTGAGCTGAAAGGGATTTCATGGAGAATTTTCCAAATGCTTCTAGAGACCATAGCCTTCTATCAAAATTCTCTGATATCCTTCTACCCAAAATTGGGCAAATTTTGTAATTCAATGATTTCATCATCCTTTAACAACCTACGGAATAGAATGGATCATGAGGAGGAATTCTCATCTCAATGATCTGCCATCGACCCCTTAGGGAACAAAGCAACCCTGTACAGCCTTGGATAGCAACTTGCTCTAGCTCAATGTTGATACCAAAAATTTAGATTTGTCACGATTGAAGAGGTTTTTAAGATAAACTTCATTGTGGGAAGAAAAAGAATCTTAATCAATAATATGACTTTTTCTTTACGACATAAATAATTAAATAAAAAGAAAGTGGAATAAAAAAAAGAAAATTATTATAAATACAAAAAAATATCAAACTATTTACAAATATAGAATAATTTCACTGTCTATTAGTGATAGAAGTCTATCGCAGTCTATTGCCGATAAACAGTGAAATTTTTCTATATTTGTAAATAGTTTGATTCATTTTGCCATATTTGAAAAAAGCCCATAAAAAACAGTCATTGCCTTGCTAAATTTAATCATAGAAGTTAAACGGTAGGCTAAATTTAATTATAGAAGCAAATAGTTAAATATGTCCATCTGATTTGAGATTTTCCCTAAACTCATACTCACCATGTCAACAAGCAGAATGTGCTAACTTATGTCAATAATATAGCTAGTTCCATAACCATGAACCTCATACCTGAATAACACGAGAAGTCTCTAAATAAAACTCTCTAAACCATAAGAATCCAAGATCTGTTAATGTTGCAACGGTAGCTGCAAAAGAATAATAACATTAATAAATTAATAATTATCCATGTGGATCATAGGAAATAGCTCAACATTTCAATAAGAAAAAAACCATCTGAAATAAGTCAAAGGGACACGTACGTACTAACACTACCATGGCTTTTGGGATGCAAAGATGAACTAGCTGTTATAATACACATTTGACATGTTCATCTAAAATTATCCTTTATCGTAATTGTACATATCTAGTCTAGGGTTTCCTTGTTCCCTACATATATGTAACTTTATTCTAAATAATAGAGTGGGAATGTATTCTAAATTACTGAGTACATGGTATAAGTATCAGAGCCTATAGGGTTTGGAATATTCATTTGAGGTTTGAGTTTAGGTCACAAAATTCAAGTGGCCGTTTGTCCACACTGCCCACCTCAAGAGAACTGTTACCGTCTGTCTTCACTATTTGCCGGAAAACACCACGCTTGAGGCTCAGGCATTGCCAAAAGGACACTACGCTGTCGCCACACGCCAGCGCATGGGAGCGTGTGGAAGCCCGTTTTGTGCTCCGTCAGTTGGGTTCGTCTCGAGTCCTCTTTTTCGATCAATATGTGCATTTGGTTCCATCGAAATCTATTCGGCCATGAAGATATTTGAAGAATACATCTTTGTTTCTAGGGTTTGTTGCTGTTTTAACCATTTGTGAGATCTACGGTCTGTGTGTAAATTCATTATGGATGTGATGAAGAATTTGGTGGTATCTAATGCGATTTCCCTAGCCTCAAACATCACAGAACACAAATTAAATGGATCTATTTACTATGGTTGGCATCGGACAATTTTGTTTTATTTACGAAGTACGGATATGGATGGATCCACCAAAAGATGATAAAAAGAGAAGAATCGGCTTTGTGATGACGCTTGACTTTATCTTCAAATCAAAAATTCCATGGAGAGTGAGGTAATTGGTTTGACGATCATTGTAATTCTGTGAAAGAGCTCTTAGAATTTTTAGGATTTCTACTCGGGTAAAGAGCAAGTCCATAGAATGTTTGAAGTTTTTATGCAATTCTTTCGTGCCGAACAAAAAGTAGAATCTGTGACCATACTTTATAAGACTCAAGAGAATAGATGCCGAGTGTCACAATCGCTTTCTTTCGGATACGGGACGGGCGATTGTGCAGCACTGCTCTAACCCGGCGAGCAAGTTAGCCGTACAAAAACCGTGGGTCACGGACAATCTCGGGGTATGATGTAGCCTCTACTCACGTTTTGGGAGAAAATGGTTTTATAAAATGAGAGAAAGGAAAAACTTTGAAAACATCATTAAAAAAAGCATTGAGGACTGACAATTGCAAGAAAAGCTTGTTTGCAAATAGTACAACAATACTTAGTCGGAGAGTCAACTAGTGGGGTTCCCCTATAGTACATTCTAAGTAAAAACTAGTCTGCCAGCCTTGGATATCAAAACTGGCGAAATGTCACTCGTAAGGAAAACAACATGAAAATGAAAACAACTTACTAAGCTACTTACAAGACATAAATATAAGGTGGTTGTGGATGGTTTGGGCATGCAGACATAGGCAAACACGCCCTGGACAAGCATACTCAAGACATTTTCCCCCACTCCTGGATGGCTTTTAACTTGTTGCCATCCATCCCGATCTTCCCATACTTAATCACATGGCCTAAGAAGTTGATACACTTCTGAGCAAAAGCACATTTCTCCTTCTTCACATAGAGTTGATTTTGCCATAGTTTATCAAAGACTAGTATGAGGTGAACTTTATGCTCCTCCAAAGTAAGACTATACATGACAATGTCATCGAGATATACTACCACAAATTGATGAAGGTATTCATGAAATACTTGGTTCATCAGTGTGCAGAACGTGGCAGGAGCGTTGGTAAGCCCGAAGGGCATCACAAGGGACTCAAAAGCCCCATACCTGGTCACATAGGTCGTCCTCGGTTCGTCCCCCTGAGCAATTCGAACTTAGTAGTAGCCGGACCTGAGGTCAAGTTTCGTGAAGTATTAGGATCCATTCAGCTGGTCAAACAATTCGGTGATGATCCGCAAGGAATACTTGTTACGAATTGTTACTTTGCTTAAAGCCCTGTAATCGATGCACAATCTTAGCGTTCCATCTTTCTTTTTCTGGACAGGACTGGGACCCATAGGGGGCTTTTGCAGGACGAATGAATCCCGCTTTCAGTAGCTCATCTAACTGCTTCCTTAGTTCGGCTAGTTCAGGGGGGCCATCCTGTACACGTTCTTCGCTGGGGGTTTGGCTCCAGGGATAAGTTCAATTTCGTAGTCAATCCCTCGTCGAGGGGGTAGAGACTTTGGTAAACTCTTCGGCATGATGTCAACATACTCATTCAAAATTCCTTGGATCTCCAAGGGGACGAACTCAGTTTAGGCAACATCATCGACAACTGGAATGGCCATGAAGGTGGGTTCTTCCCAGCTGAGACCTTTCTTCAATTGAAGGGCAGAAATCATCCTTACTCCACCAGGCTGCTTTATCAGCTGAGACTACCGTGGGGATACTGCTGGTGACAATTAGACACTTGGCCAAAGGCATGAGGATGACTTTGTGTTCCAAGAGGAGCTCCATTCTGAGCACAACGTCAAAGTCATCCATGTACACCACAACCAAATCAACGTTTTTGGTCCACTCGACCAGCTGCAGGGGTACCCTCTTGGATACACCGACAATTGATAAGGCCTCTGAATTAACTGCTTTCATCTTCCCCGCATCTCTTTCGATTTTTAGTTCTAAGCGGCGGGCTTCCTATTCAGAAATGAAGTTATGTATTGCACCAGAGTCTACCATAGTACCTCTAGCAAGTTTGGAGTTGATGACTGCGTCAACAAAAATATGTCCCTTTTCTACAGCATCCTTCTGGCGGTAAGCTTTCTTCTGAATTGCGGATAAGAACTTTAGTGCTCCCATTGTAGGGGTTTTCTCATCCTCTTCCTTTTCTGCCTCCGCTTCTATATCAGTTTCATTACAACTTTGTACTGAGGCCTGTAATGCCGTCAAGGCACCCCGGTGTGGACACTCGGCTACTCGGTGGGGCCCTTGCACAGGAAGAAAGAGATGGACCTTGATTGATTTTGGTTGGCTTGATAGGGCCCCTAGGAGGAGCCTACACCCAAAGACTATGGCTTCTTTTCAGAACTGAAGTTCTTCGGGGGATTAGGTTTAGTGGCCCTAAACCCAAAACTCGATGGCGTTGCATTCTTCTTCTGTGCAGCCTAATCACCACTGTAATCTAACAGTCTTTTAGCAGCTGCCAAGGCAGAGCCCAGGTCTTGTACTTTCTGTTCATAAAGCTTAGTTCTGGCCCATGGTTTTGAGCCCTCGACAAAACAGAACACCTTGTCCTTCTCGGACATATCTCGAATGTCTAACATAACCGCGGAAAACTATTTCACATACTCTCGGATAGTTCCTGAGTGTCTGAGTTCCCTTAGCTTCCTCCTTGCTATGAACTCCACGTTCTCAGAGCCCTTAGTTCCTTCTTGAAATCTCCCCAAGTATCAATGGTACACTGACCAACTTGGATGTCGTTAACCTTGGACCTCCACTACAGTTTTGCATCATCAGAAAGATGCATAGAGGCCAATGTGACTTTGACCTCCTCTGACATAATTCCGCTTGCTTTAAAGTACTGTTCCATATCAAAGATAAAGTTATCCAGGTCTTTAGCGTTGCGATTCCCACTAAAGGCATTGGGTTCTGGGATCTTAAACTTGTTGTGCATAACGAGCGTCTGATTCCCAACAACACGCATGGTTAGGTTGACCTAAGTCTTCATCTCAATTATCTCACCCCTGATGGCTTCTATTGTTGCTCTAAAATCGTCAGTCAAGTCGTTAAACAGCTTCGACATGACCTTGTGGGAGTCATCAAGCTCTTCGACACGTTCTTCCATGTGTGCGACAGAGCTTGTGGAGCTATCCCCATGTTCAAAACTACCCGGACGTGTAGCTTTGTGTTCCAAGGATTCAACCCTTAGTGTCAATTCCGTGACCAGTAGTGCATCTATTTGAACATTCAGCGCATCGATTTCATTAACCTTCTCATCCAACCCTTGTAGCTGGGCTTGGATGAAACTCACATCGTCAGGAACTTCCCTCAGATATAACCATTGCTCTTCTATCTTGGTAAGTCGCTAAGACTACGACTTGCTCAGTTGCTTTATAGCCAACATGATAGTGGTACTTAACAGCAAAGGAGCTAACTAAGCTCTGATACCGCTTGTCACAATTGCTTACTTTCGAATACGGGACGAGTGATTGTGCGACACTGCTCTAACCCGGCGAGCAAGTCAGCCATACAAAAACCATGGGTCGCGGACAATCTCGGGTATGATGTAGTGTCACACTCTACTTTTGAAAAATCGATGCGTTGAAGAGCCTATAAAGAAAAGAAGTAAAAGATCAGGTTAGACGCATGGTCAGGACTAAGGTAACGCATGATAAAGGTGGACGCATAGGAAGTAACCCAAGAGCTTGAAGGGAAAGAAGTGAAATGCATAGGAGGTAATTATGAAGAAGATGTAAGCATTGGCGAAGGTAAGATGCATAAGCAAAAAGGAATAAAGTTATGTCGTAGAGTATTGGAAAGAGATCCAAGTCGCAAAAAGGAAGGATAAATGCATAAGGAGGAACCGGAGAAAGAATACTATAGCAAACTGAGTAACGCATAGACTACTATTGAGGGATAATCAAGGAATCCTCAAGGATAGAAGGAAGATCATGGACGCAGAACGAAGTAAAGGTGAACGCGAAGAGTACAAATGCATAAAGGGTGGTCTTGAGTTGGATTTGGTTAACAAGAGTAAATCATATCGTCGGATGTGTCACACAAGATAAGGATTTGTAGTTAAGACTTGACATAAGGGAAGAAAGTTGGACGCATGGTGTGATGCGGTAAGGTACAAACGCATAGTAGTGTGCGTTTAGGACATTGACGCCTAGTAGTATGCGGTGGAGAAACGGGTTTAAAAGTACTATAGCGAAGAGTAAAGAAAGTAAGTAATGAAGCTAAAACCTTAAAAGAAATTCAATGTTTGCATCAAAGGTACTATGGCAAAGAGTAAAGAAAGTAAGTAATGAAGCTAAAACCTTAAAGGAAATTCAATGGACACATAGGGGTAGTATGATTGAATGAATAATTTGTATATTGGAATATGTTGGACGCATAAGATAAGCTTATAAAAGCTAGGTGGCTTCATATAGACTTGACACCTTATAAGTAGAAGGTGTTAGAAGGCATGTTAAGTATTTCATGTAAGGTGACGCTTGGATAAATGCATGGTTGGTTAAGCATGCAGCGTGACATGTGGCAAACAAGTGGCAAAAAGAGAAGTAGTATGACAAGCCCTCTATTCCAAAGCTATAAATAGGACCTTAAGGGAAAAAGAGTGACTGATGATTCTGAAGTGAGAATTCTTGAGAGAAAGGGGAGAGAGAAGGCAGAAAGGAGAAATCCTTGCGTCCGTAGTAGAAGTTTACGGCCAAGAGAGAAGATATTCTTGACAATTTAGCTATCTTGTGTTAAAGATGTCTTGCGTCTAAGGGGTTAGGCTTACGTTCAAGGTGAACAATGCGTTCAAGGTGAATGATGCATTCAAGTTGAACGATGCGTTCAAGTTGGACCTTGCGTCCAAGAAAGGTCGACGCATCCAAAAAGAGAAGTAAGAAGAGTTAGGCTGCACCTCGCGTTAGCTATCAACCTTGCGTTCAAGGGCAGGGTTGTGTCCAACCGAGCGGACAGAGGAATATAAAGTCTTGCGTTCCAGGATTAGAACGTTGTGTCCAAGAAGCTCGGGAAAGAGGAAATAGCAGGAAGGAGGAGGAACTATTCGTGAGCAAGTATGATGTGAGTAACATTAACGTTTTCAAAATATGATTTCATGAGGTTTCAATGAATAAGTGCATGTGTTTTATTTGAAAAGCATTTGAGTATGCTGATTATTTGTTACATGTTTATAAAATGCATGCTGATTGATGATATGTGATTTCATGATTCTATTGGGAAGCTATGATGTTTGATATTAAAGCTTTGAACTTGAGTTTACTGGAAACATGATGTTTTGATATCATATGATTTTATTTGGAAACGGTTAACTTATGAGTTTATGATATGGTGTTTTCAAAACATATTTTGTGTATTTATAAAAATTTGAAAAGGGCACCCGAGACTCAGGAACTTGGAGAAGGCCAAAGGGTAGCCGGGATATAGAAAAGGTACCCAATGCTAAGGGACTTGTAGAAGGCAAATGAGTAACCTAGATATGAATATAGAAAAAGATACCCAATGCCGAGGGACTCGTAGAAGGCAAATGCGTAACCTGGATATGGAAATGGGACCCCAATGCTTAGGGAGTTGGAGAAGGCATTGCGGGCGGCCCGAATTATAATACCTATGTGCACATAGAGGAATATACGATGTTGATGTGTTGAGATTACTCCACACAGCTAGAGATAATCGACGTTGAGTAGTGTAGAGCTCGGCTCCGCCTCAACTAGGGAAAATGATATGAGATGTTTTCGACACTGAGAAGCGTAGAGCATTGCTCCACCTCAACTAAAGGAAATTTTTTTAAAAACGAACTGATTTCACGTACAACTATTCTAGAACGAATTTATGTGATTTGATTAAGTTGTTGGAAAGTATGATTTTACAGAAATGATGGTTTGAATTATGTTTTACGTAAATTGTGAGACGTATGTGATTTGATTAAATTATTGAGAAATGTGTTTTGCGGTAATGATGATTTAAATCCATGTTTCATGATTATGGTGTACAGTAATTTTAACACGCTTGTTTCCGAAATAAAGATAGTTTTACAAAAACTGTTACTCACTAAGTTGTTAGCTCACCTTTTCATATGTTTTCCATTTTTCAGGTAGCATGACAGTTCCCGTTGTCGATCGAAGTCGAGGAAAATCAAGAGTTAATGGTATCACCGTCCTAGGAACTGTAGTTTAATGGGAATAAAGGAAGTTCGACAGTGAGAATCGACCAGTAAGTCGATGACTACTGTCCTCACACTCTGTCTCGGGCTACGGGAGGGTAGTTCGGGGTGGGGTGTGACATGTAGCCTTTACTCGCGTTTTGGGAGAAAATAGTTTTATAAAACGAGAGATGAAAAGCTTTGAAAGCATCATTAAAGAAAGCATTGAGGACTGACAATTGCAAGTAAAACTTGTTTGCAAAGAGTACAACAACACTTAGTCGGGGAGTCAACCAGTGGGGTTCCCCTATAGTACATTCTAAGCAAAAACTAGTCTGCCACTCTTGCATATCAAAACTGGCGAAATGTCAATCGTAAGGAAAACAACATGAAAATGAAAACGACTTACTAAGCTACTTACAAAACATAAATATAAGATGGTTGACGATAGTTTGTGCATGCGGCCATAGGCAAACACGCCCTGGACAAGCATGCCCAAGACACCGAGCTTGCTTTGTTATTACTTTCAGCCAAATGTAAGAGTTTAACAAGCTCAGCGAGAAAAGATGGCCGTTATGATCTTTCTAAATGGACTTTCACCTGAATTTGGAATGATCAAACACAAATTCTTTCTGACTATAAGATCTCGTCATTAAAAGATGCTTTCAGTCGTGTTCTTCGTTTTGATAGTTCTCAATCTATTTTGTCTATTCCTCAACCTAGTAGCGCTCTTATTAGCAAGATAATAACCCAGGTCCCTTAAAGGATGGATCACAATTTTTAGAGAACTAATTATTATAATCAGGAATCAAATTCTCAGGAGATTGTAACTACTGCCGTAAGCTTGGCCATTTGAAACATGACTGTTGGAAGTTGTTGTATAAGAATCAACGATCTCAGCATGCTCTGATACTTCCAACAGTGATATGACAGAGAAGTCGGCTACCATTTTCGCAGATGAGTTTGCTAAATTTCAGGTGTACCAGGACTCATTGCAAGCTTTATCTTCATCTAATCCTACTGCCACCATTGCTGACACAGGTAATATGAAATGTCTCCTTTTATCATCTATCAAATGGGTCATAGACTTTGGTGTCACATCTCATGTGAAAGGTAATTCTAGCTAATTTTCTACACCATTGTCCCCTACTTGTTCCCCATCTGTCACTTTGGCAGATAGCTCAACATTCTCTGTTCTTGGTTCTGACACTATTAACCTTTCCCCATCCTTTTCTCTGGCTTCTGTTTACATTTGCCTCAACTATCCTTTAATTTAATTTCTAGTTGCCAACTTACTCATGACCTTAACTGGGTTGTCTCGTTTTTTCTTGGTTATCGTTTGTTTTAGGATCGTATGACGAAGAAGATTATTGGTAGAGGATGAGTCAGGGGGCCTATATTTTTTATCACCAGATATCGAAAGTTGTGGCTTGCTCAGGAGTTACATCTCCGTTTGAAGTTCATTGTAGTTTGGGTCATCTGTCTTTGTACATGTTGAAGAAACTTTATCCAGAGTTTCGGTCTTTGTCCTCTTTGAATTGTGATTCGTGTCCTTTCACTAAACTTCATCGTCTTAGTTCTAGTCCTAGGGTAAATAAACGAACAAGAGCTCCATTTCAATTAGTTCATTATGGTATTTGGGGTCCTTGCCTAGTTGTGTCCCAAATAGGTTTTTGTTATTTTGTTACTTTTGTTGACAATTATTCTTGTTTGACTTGGTTATATTTAATGAAAAATCGTTCCGAGTTACTATCCTTTTGTGCTTTTCATGCTAAAATTCAAAATCAGTTTAATGTCTCCATCAAAACTTTGTGCACTCATTACGCTGGCAAATATTTTTCTCATGTGCTTGGATCTTGTGTAAACATGGCATCATTTATCAATCCTCTTGTGCCAACACTCCATCACAAAATGGAGTTGCTAAATGCAAAAATAAGCACTTACTTGAAACTGTACGTGCATTGTCCTTTCAAATGCATGTTCCAAAGCAATTTTGGGCCAAAGCTATTTCAACCGTTTGTTTTCTAATAAATAGAATGTCATCCTCTGTTCTTAATGGTGAGATTCCTTATTGTGTTCTTTTCTCTACTAAATCTTTGTTTCCTATTGCTACAAAGATATTTGGTTGCGTTTGTTTTGTTCAAGATGTTTGTCTTCATCGTACCAAGTTAGATCCCAAATCCTTGAAATGCATATTCTTTGGTTATTCGCGTGTTCAAAAAGGGTATTGTCGTTATTGTCCTACTCTTAACAGGTATCTTGTCTCTCCTGATGTTACATTTTTCAAAGATACCCTTTAGTCCATAACCGTCAAGTTCGTGTCAGGGGGAGGATGGAGATTACCTCTCCCATATCATCATCTACTCCGTCTTCCTTTGTGTCTCTTCCTTCTCGTCCACCTATTACTCAAGTCTACTCCAAGCGGCTTCCACAACAACCTTCAGGCACATGTCCTACACCAATGACTTCTTCAACAATTGATCCAGGACCAAGTGATGATCTTCCCATCACCCTTCGAAAAGGTAAACGCACTTGTACTTATCCTATTTCTTTGTTTGTTTCATATCATCAGTTGTCCTCACCCAAATATTCTTTTATTACTTCTCTTGATTCTATCTCTATTCCTAACTCTGTTCATAAAACTTTATCTCATCCTGGCTGGCGTAGTGCAATGGTTGAGGAGATAACTGTTTTAGATGATAATAGTCTTGGGATTTAGTCTCTCGTCTTGCTGGAAAGAAGGCAACTGGATGTAAATGGGTATCTGCTATCAAGGTTAACCCTGATGGAACAGTGGCTCGATTGAAAATTCGTCTTGTTGCTAAAGGTTATGCCCAAATCTATGGGATGGATTATTCAGATACATTTTCTCAATTAAACTCCATCAGACTTTTTCTTTCCATGGCTACTACCTACAATTGGCCTTTACAACAGCTTGACATAAAAAATGTTTTTCTACATGGTGATCTCCAGGAGGAGGTTTATATGGAGCAACCACCTACGTTTGTTGCTCAGGGGGAGAGTGATAAAGTATGTTGCCTTTTATCATCTTTGTATGGTTTGAAACAGAGTCCATGTGCATGGTTTGATAAGTTTAGCCAAGCACTTGAACGTTTTGGTATGAAGAAAAGTACATCTGATTATCCTGTCTTCTATCGACAATCTGATAATTTACTTCACTTGTTGTATATGTTGATAATATTGTTATTACTGGAAATGATGTATCGGGTATAACTTCTCTCAAGACTTTCCTTCAGGGTCAATTTCATACGAAAGATTTGGGAAAATTGAAGTAATTTTGGAATTGAAGTAACGAGAAACAAGAAAAGTATTTATTTGTCACAACAAAAATATGTACTTGATTTGTTGTCTGAGACTGGAAAATTAGGAGTAAAACCATGCAGTACCCCGATGATACCAAATCTGCTACTTACTAAAGAAGGAGAATTATTTAAAGATTCTAAGAGATATAGAAGATTAGTTAGTAAGTTGAACTATTTAACAGCGACCCGATCAGACATTGCTTATTCTGTAAGTATTGTAAGTTAGTTTATGTCTTCTCCTACGGTTGATCATTGGGCTACCGTAGAACAAATTTTATGTTATTTGAAAGCTGCACCTAGACGTGGGATCTTATATAAAGATCATGACCAAACAAGAGTTGAATATTTTTCAGATACTGATTGGGCCAGATCTCGAGAAGATAGGGGATAGACTTCTGGTTATTGTGTCTTTGTAGGAGGAAACTTAGTATCGTGGAAGAGTAAGAAACAAAATGTAGTTTCACGTTCTAGGGTCATGGCATAAGCTGTTTGCAAAATAGTGTGGATACACCAACTGTTATCCGAGATGGGATTCAGTGTTACTGTGCCAGCTAAATTATGGTTTGATAATCAAGTTGCAGTTCCCATTGCATCTAACTTAGTGTTTCATTTGTAAGAAAATACAAAAAGGGTTGGTATCAACAAGATATGTGAAGACTGGAGAACAATTTGGAAATATTCTTACCATAGTTGTAAATGGAGCAAGAATAAACTATCAATGCAACAAGCTGGACATGATTGACATATTTGTTCCAGCTTAAGAGGGAGTGTTATAATACATATTTTACATGTTTATGTAAAATTGTCCTTTATCATAATTGTACATACCTAGTCTAGGATTTCCTTTCCCTATATATGTAACTTTATTTTGAATAATAGAGGGATAATGTATTCTAAATTATTGTGTACATTAGAATCTTCTTTTTTGGGTACAGCAATATAAAAAAAAATGAGTAAGTGAATCAGCGGATCTATATGCTTATGAAATATGTGCTAAAGAGTGGCAGAGTACCTGTATAATCAAATATGTGAAGAAAGAAGCTGAGCTTGTAGAAAAAGTTCTCCAACAGCTTCAAATCATTAATGGGAATCTCAGATGCACTATTCCCAAAAAGCCCTCCAGGCTTTCTAAGGTTTCCACCAGACACCACCTCATAAATCAGAAATTGCAAGCAGTGAACCTAAACAAAATAAAAGATTACAAAGTAATCTAACTTACCCTCAAGCTTGTTAGTTTTTATTTCTATACTTTAGATATTCAAATTCGTTAAAAATAGGAAAAGTTATCAACTTGCAGTATAAACTATCATTCAATCTATGACTATCAAGCTCCAAAGCATTTTGCAGATTATTCCCTTCAAGATATTTGTTTGAATGGGAACACTTCTACTTTTCCAGCTTATTGTTCTTTGTATTATCTTTGTTTTTCGTTTCTTTGTATTTTGAGCATTAGTCTTTTCTTATTTATTCAATTAAAAGTTTTTTATTTCTTCAATTAAAAATTTCATTTCCTTTTAAAAAAATAATGATAATAAATAAATAAATAAAAATAAAAATAAAAAATAAAGAAAAAAAAATAATCTTAAGCTTATTTGGTTAAGGCATTATAACCTCAACCAAAAGGTCAGAATTTTGAATCTTCACTCTCACATATTGTTGAACTCAAAGGGTTAAAAAAAAAAGGGTCAAATGTAAAGTTGTAGCTATTAGCTATAAAATGAGTCAATTAAAGTTGAAGTCTAGGATGAAGATGTTCTCTCTACAAACCAGACACCCCCAACCTCTATTCGCCTCCGACCACCAAACCAGTCCATCTTCCCTACCTCTCGACCACGATCAGACATGAGGTTAAGCTCAAGGTTAGCAGAGACGATGTTTTCCGTTAAGATAGAAACATTGGTGTTTGCATGTGGTTTCGATAGAGAGAAAACTTGGAGAGTCCAAATAATTACATAAAGGCATGAAAACGTTTTTTTTTTTTTGCCCTGTTGATTGAAGGAGGAGCTTTGTAGCTGTTAATGCATTTGACGAGCTAGTGGTGCCTATCTGCTTTTAGGGATATGATTTGGCATTTTCTGCAAGGCAAAGAAAGCATCCCTAAAAGCTCCCATGGACAAGTACAGAAAAAGGAGAATGGAGGAAAAGGGACAATGAATGATATATATCTTTCTTATGCTGAGGTTGTTAAGCATGCTTCAAATCTTCACAACTCCAATGAAAGTGAGCATTTGATGACAGCCAACAGCAGAGAAATTGGAGTCAAACTATGTGTTATATAATATTAAATTTACCTTCACCCATCAGTTTAAACTTTTGGGTCAAAGCCGAAGCTCAAGTAGATCCTGTAACAACTCCTGCAATGTTATTTCCTCTCCACTTAATATTAATATCCATTTCTTGGGTCTTCTACAAATTTCCAAGCCCATAAGTGAGGGAGAGTGTTAATATAATATTAAGTCTACCTTCACCTATCAGCTTAAGCTTTTGGGTCAATGATTTAATACTGTGGTTGTGACCAAAAGAGATTTTCGTGACAATTATTGAAACTCTCTAAGAAATCCGTAATGAAAGCCTTGTCATCAACCCTTTGTGACCAAACAATGCTTTGTTAAAATGTAATTGCGAGGAAATAGCTAAGGCAATTGCTCAAAACAGGGGATGAGTCACCTTTGGCCCCCTCAAATTAGAAATGGAAGAGTTTTTTTTTTTTTTTGAATAGAAACAAGCCTCTTCATTAGGATAATGAATTGAGACTAATGCTCAAAATTACAAGGGAAAAATAAAAATAAGAGAACAAAAGAACAAAAATGGATCAGCAGGAGCACCAAGGCATCTCAACTAGGTTGACACCCCTATAACTCCCTCATCATATCTTGGAACAAGAGAAAAGAATACTAAAAAGGATAAAATGAAGCTGAAATTAGAAATGGAAATGGAAGAGTGAAATGCACGATTCCATGACTGCAAAACCCATTCCATTTTTTTTTTTAAAGAAAGCAGAACTTTTTATTGATATAATTAAAAGAGTCTAATGCTCAAAATTACAATGAAACAAAATAGAAATAGAAGAAAGAAAAACTACAAAAGCACAAAAGCATCAAACAACAAAATACAAATCAAAAGATCAAACAGAAGAAATCAACGCTCCCCATTCCCAGCTACTGACTCTAATAAGATAATAGCCATACCACAGAACTCCAAAGACTTAGATAGAGAACTCCAAAGACTTAGATAGAGAACACAAAGCAGAAGCATTGAGTCTTGATACTTCAAAACGATCGGATAACTAAAGATGCTCTTCATGGAAAACTCTCTAGTTCCTTTCAAACCATAATTTATGGTTTAGTTAGTAATGCTTTGACAGCACTAGATGAGACAAAAGCTTCAAAGACCCCCGATATAAGACTTGATAAACGTTATTTTTGAAGGAATTGCTTAAGACCCATTTTAGAAGGAAAATTGACATATGCTTCTTCCACCATGCAAAGAATAATGACAATTGAAGAACAGATGCTGTAGGTCTTCACAATCAGCCTTGCACAAAAGGCAAATGGATGGAGAAAGATAATGATCTGGCAACTTTCTTTGAAGTACTGAAGAACAATTTAAAGATCCGTGAAGCATGATCCAAATAAGAACATTTCTTCTTTTTGGACATTTGACTTCCATAAAACTTTATGCGCTTCTTTGTCCATATTTTCATCAGCTGCCAAACTTTTAAAAAGAGATTTAACAGAGAATTTACCAGATGGCTGCAAAATCCAGAATCTAGAATCAGGCAAAACCCCTCAAGAAGAAGCTGTTGGAATTCTAGAATTTCGTCATCTTTAAGCAATCTTCTGAAAAATACAGCCCATACCGAGGAATCTCTATCTCAATGATTTGCAACAGAACCATTTGACATTCGAGCAATTCCATACAGCCAAGGATATCTCAAGCCAAGGACCGAATTAGCCAACCAAATGTCATGCCAGAAAGAAATTTGATTACCACTTCTGATCTTGAAAGCAGCAAAGCCTTCCACTTGTACCCAAACTCATGAAATTCTTATCCAAGGACATATGAAACTTAAACCTCCCTTTACAGCCGTGTGCCATGAGAACTGATCACTGCCATGAATACTATGAATAACGTTTCCCCATAAAGAATCAGATTCATGCATTAGTCAACCCCATTTTGCACGAAGAACCATATTCCTATGTTTCAAACCACCCAGCTCGAGACCACCTGTTTTTTGCGATTTAGAATTCAACTCCCATTTAACCCAGTGATTTATCTTGTCGCTATTGTTTCCTTCCCAAAGGATTCAACTTTAGCCGGCATTAAAAAGAGACATATAGTATATTGGCAAGTTTTCCAAAATGGACTTGCATAAAGTGAGCCTGCCGCCACCGGATAGATTACATCTCTTCCACTAATCCTCTTGAAACCTATCAATTGCTAGCTGCCAAAAAGAGAGTTTCTTAAGGTACCACCCCAATGGAAGACCAAGATAAAGAAAGGGCAGATGCTCCATTTTTTATTTCAAACAGGATGCTTTTGAAAGAATTTTATCATCCTCCATATTTAACCTAAGTAATGCTGATTATGGGGGCTTCATTGATTATGTTGATAGTAACTCATGTTTGTTGGAGTGTATGGAGGTTGTAATAAATGTGTGAGGGAAATACTGTGGATATATTCCAGCTGAGGTGATCCTTCTTGATAAAGACATTGTCTTTAATGCACAAGTTAGTTCTTTTCAGGAAAAATAGTTCTTGATCGGTGTTCAGGGCTCCTTTCCACCACAAGCAGCTTGCCGGTTCTGTTAGAATGCAAACGATCTTGATCCTTACCCAGCGAACATTTGAAGGGTGCAAGATGGCTATCAAAGTCCAACAGTTAATATCCGCTGTCCCTCTTCTAAAGAAGATTGAAATTAGTCCAAGAATGGCCCCACATGTCAAACATTTATTGAGAATACTGAGAACTCTGAAGGAGCTGATAAAGTGCTGACTACAAAAGTATTTAGATTTCATTGTTCACTAAAAACATCCGTTTATGAAAAGTGATTTTTTCATTAAAAAAGAAAGAAAGGAAAGAAGGAAAGAAGAAGACCAAAGAGCCATAAAATAAATGTTCCATTAAAACCAAGGCCTCCTTCCTCACAAGTAACTTCCCACGAAATAAATTTAGAATCAGCATATCAATATTAGCAAAGACTTTAGCAGCGCACGTAAGACAAATAAAAAATAAGTGGAAGTTGGAAAGCATGAATTGGGTCAAAGTGAGTCTTTCCTTTTGGAGCGTTGTTTGCTTCATCTCTCAATCTGGAAGCAATTTTTCGGCATGACAGGATCCCAAAAAGAGAGCCAGGCAGAGGCCCAAGTAAGAGACAGGAAGAATTTTAACCATGCAGCCCCAAATAGAGGCAAAAGCCTAGACAAGAGAAGGTAAGCTATTTTATGACCTGATAAAGCACACTATCTGAATTTTTCTTCTTTCGTTGTACACCATTAAGTGGTATATGCTCTGTTGAATATGGAAAGTCTTCCTCTTCCCTTTTCTGTGGAATATTATTTTCTTGTAATTAATTCTCTACAATATTCTTTCCTTATTACATTTTTTTACTGTTGATTGTCTGTCATATTTGGCAATTATCATTGTATATATTAGGGTTTCACCATCTTGTAAAGTATGAGAGATAGAGAAGTGAATTTAGAATTTCAATATGCTCAAACCATTTTTTATTTTCATTTCAAAAAGTACTATGAAAAAAAGGTAAACCAAAGAGACCTGAGTAGCTGTAGGTGCAACTGGCCGTGGATAAAAGAAGTTCACTTTACTTTCTTCACCTCTTTGTGTAGACTGTGCTTCAGAATCAGATTTGCTTCTATTGGCCATCCAATCAGCTGACAAGGTTCGCATATCAGAAAGAATCCTGAAAGATGGAAAATTGCAAAAGTTATGAAGAACTGATAACGTCAAATAAAATTTACCCAAAAGAGTTGTAAACAAGTTGATAAGTTATTACCAACTTCATTTACAATTTAATTATAGTAGAACGTAATGAATAAATAAATAAATAATATATGTAGAAGTAGAACGTAAGTATATATACAAATGTCAAAGCCTCAAAAGATTAATAATAGTAGTCTAATCAATAAAAATGAACAAAACTCTAAAAGTAAAAGTTCAAAACAGCATCAAATGGCAAATTATCATCCACCCCATCTAAATCTATGGTCTCGTCCAATGCTCCTCCTTGGCCATTGTCCTCCTCAATGTCTAATTCCTCTTCATCGTCACCTTCATCACTAACCACTTGTATAATTGGAGTTTTCTTTTGAACTCTAGAAGTGGTGGCAGTTGCAATTGACTTTCCTTTTAATCTAGTGTACGTGATGGGTTCTCCAACACCACTAGCACGAGCTACATCTCCCCATGTGAGGTTGTCATCATCAAAAACTAGTTCATTGTCAACTTCAACTTCATTATTTTCTTCATCTGATGTTCCGACCAGCCATTCATTACTCTCATCGATATGATCTAGTGAGATTGGATCAAGTTGATCCTTTAGATCAAAGCGCTCTTTAAGTGCTTGGTTATACTTTATATAAACCAAGTCATTTAAATGCTTCTGCTCCAACATGTTCCTCTTTTTCGTATGAATCTATAAATTATTAACCAATATAGAGTTACAAGTATATTTTAAATCTTAAATTAATAATGTAGAAAACAAAGTGTTGATTATTTCCTTTTATGCTTATATTCTCCATTGTATTTACTGTGAATATTTGCAAATATTTGCTATATTTATTTTTTCCTTACTTGTAATGGGTATTTCTTCTATTTAAGAAAACCATTTTCTATAAACGAGAAATAATATAGTTTTAAACATGGAATCAAAGCTGTATTTTTGAAACTTCAAACAACCCTAATTTTCTGAAAAACTCCAGAACCCTAGATCTACTGCCGGACTCCAAATCCCCATCAGATGACACACAACCGCTAGACACCACCCAGACATCCGATCTCCACTAGTTCGTGAAACCTGAAGTCATCGACACTGCCCGAATCAGGTTTGCGATTTTCCGTCTAAGTCTGCCCAACCGACACGAGTTTCCGACACATCGACGCTTGGGTTCAAGCCTACTCCGCCGGCCGACCTTGTCTGAGTTACTGTCGGGCGTTTTCTAATCAATAACCACCACCGGCCGTCCGCTTTTAGTCGCTGCTGCCGCCGGGTGTTTAGCTTCAGGGTGTGTTTCAGCCTTTGTTTCAGATCTAGTATTTCTCGTTTTTTTTTTTTTTTTTTTTTTTTTTTGGGTATTTTATCTCTTCAGCAACATGTCAAATACTAAGGTACTTGCCGCTAAAGTCTTCCACAATTTGATCCATTCCAACCCTCCCACTGTCTAAATAACCACCATTCGGCTTAACAGGGATAACTTTCTTCGTTGGTCCCAAAGTGTTCAGATGTATATTTGTGGACAAGGTAAGATAGATTATATCACTGAAGAAAAAACTGCTCCCAGTCCAGATGACCCTTCATTTGCTATTGTGGGAGGCGGCAAACTCCATGGTTATGACTTGCCTCATCAATTCTATGGTGGAAGACATCAGCAGTAACCATATGTGCTACTCTACTGCATAAGAATTATCGGATAGTGTAATTCAGATGTATTCTACTATGGATAACCAGTCATAAGTGTCTGAGTTGAATCTTAAACTGGGCGATGTACGACAAGGAAGTAACTCGGTTACACAATATTTCCATAGTCTGAAGAGAATTTGGCAAGATCTTGATCTATTTGATATGTGTGAGTGGAATTCCACAAATGGTCAAAAACATTACCGGAAAACTGTAGAAGATGGTCGCATTTACAAATTCCTTATCGGTCTCAATGTTCAGTTTGATGAGGTTAGAGGTAGGATACTTGGGGAAAATAATCTTCCAAATATTAATGATGTTTTTTCTAAAGTTTCCAGGAAGAAAGCCGTAGGAATGTCATGATTGGAAAAAAACGCAATTGATTTAGTTGAAAGTTCAACGTTGGTGATTGAAAATACTGCAATGAAAGCTTCTGATCAATCGAACAAAACTCATGACAAGCTTCGTGTCTGGTATGATCACTGCAATAAACCCCGACATACGTGGGAAACTTGTTGGAAACTTCATGGCAAACCTGCAAATTGGAAGAGTGCTAAGCAATTTAAGAGAAATTCCCATTAGCATGCCTCTAATGCGATATTGTCGATTACAGTCCACTTTTGATCAAATTTTGAAGCAACTAAAGTCCAATTCATCGGTAATCCTAGTGTTTCCTTGGCACAAACAGGCAATTCTCCTCAAGCTTTCTCGTGTCTAAATTTCTCTCCGTGGATCATCAATTCCGGAGCCACTGATCATATGACTAGTTTCTCTTGTTTGTTTGAATCATACATTGCAAAGAAAAAATTTGTATTGCTAATGACTGTTTCACGTCTATTGCAAGCAAAGGAACTAATCCCCTAAGTACAAAACTCATATTACGTTATGTCCTCATGTTCCACAACTAGCTTGTAATTTATTATCTGTGAGCAAAATATCAAAGGATGCTAACTGTCGTATTATTTTTTGTGAAACCCATTGCCTCTTTCAGGATTAGGACTCGGAGGAGACAATTGGACGTGCTAAGATGATTGATGGTCTCTATTACTTTGATGAGGTTTCAACTAGTCATAAAAAAGTTTAGAGCTTGAGTAGTGTCAGTTCTCTTTCTATTCAAGAAACTATTATGCTTTCCAATCGTAGATTAGGGCATCCTAATTTCGTCTACTTGAAATACTTGTTTCCAAATTTATTTAAAGGAATTGATTGTTTCGTTTTTCAATGCGAAAACTGCATTTTTGCCAAACATCATCGATCCACTTTTTCACCAAAATCTTATGAGGTTCATCACCTTTTTACTTAATTCACACTGATGTTTGGAGTCCATCTAAAGTTTTGACTAAAAATGGCAAGCGTAGGTTTGTTACCTTTATCAATGATCATACTCGTTTGACTTGGCTTTATTTGCTAACAAAAAAGTCAGAAGTAAAAGAGGTCTTTGTTCGTTTTTATAAAATGATTGAGACTCAATTTCAAACTAAAATTTGCATTCTACACTCTGATAATGGGACTGAATTTTTCAACGAACAATTAACCACTTTTTTGCAAGATAAGCGTATCGTTCATCAAGCTACGTGCCGTGATACTCCTCAGCAGAATGGTATTGTTGAATGGAAAAATAGACATTTACTTGAACTTGCTCGTGCCCTTATGTTTTCTATGCATGTTCCGAAATATTTGTGGGGTGATGTTCCAACCGTTGCATACCTCATCAATTGAATGCCTACTAAGGTGTTGAATTTTTAAACTCCTCTAAAGCACCTCAAAGAGTTCTTTCCTACTGCCAGACTATTTTTGGAGTTACCATTAAAAGTTCTTCGGTGTACTGTTCATGTTCATAGCCCTTTCCTTTCCTAAACTAAATTGGACCCTCAGGCCATTAAATGCATTTTTGTAGGCTGTCCCCCATAAGAAGGCATACAAATGTTTTGACCCCTTGACTCACAAGTCTTTTGAGAGAATGGATGTGTCTTTCGTGGAAAATCAATCCTTTTTAGCTCAACTTCTCTTCAGGGGGAGCCATCTCTCCTTGAAGAGAATTTTTGGGACACTTCACCTCTCCCAAACATCATTCGTCCTGAAATTATGAGCTCTAGTCCATCGATCCCAAGTGTAGAAAATTATGGCTTAGTTGGGCTTTACTAGTGTGGGCTTAATAGGTAATGTTGTATTGTGGTTTAAAACTAAAAAATAAAAAAAATAAAAAAAATAAAAAAAACCTAATATTACTCGCTTGGGCCAAGGCGCAAGGCGCCACTAAGCGAGCAAAGGCGCAAAGGGTCGAGTGCCTGATTGAACTTGCTCGCCCCTTGTACACACGAGGCTATAGGCCCCTAGGCACCTCGCCTCTCGCCTCAGGCGCACGCTCGAGGTCGCCTCAACAACACTTTATTAACCCAAACAAAAATGACAACAAAAAAGGACTAAGAGAAGCCCAGCAATGAAAAAAAAAAATTTGTCATATTTAAAAATGACAACTGATTCAAATAATTCATTCATTATTGAAGGCCATCAAGAAAACAAAAGTATATTTGGCAATAATATTTTCCCCTTCGTTGAACCTATGGGAAAGTACTCTTATTTTCTGGAGATGGATGAAAAAGAAAATCATCATTTTTTTCTAAAGGAAAGAAAAGCATAATTGGAGATAAGACCCCCAAGAAAATACATAAAATATTGAATAACCCCAAAAATTTAATGCATTTTCAAAACTGTCAGAAGTAGCAGAAAAAATCCAAATAAAGCAACACCTGATGGCCAGGATCTTTTGGAACAATAATGCTAACAACACTGCAACTCAGCCTTATCATTTATTTATTTATTTTGTGAAAAGGATACAGAACTTTTCATAAGTAAATGAAAAGAGACTAATGCTTAAAATACAACACAATAAAGACAAAAAGGTCTAAATAGAGAACCAAAATTGAGCTGAACAAAAGTAACATCCTACTTTATTACATGTTGATTTTCTCGATGCCTCCCAAAGTTATTATGGAAGTAGAAAGAATTTTGCGTTCTAGGAAGGTTCAAAGGGCAGCAAGATTTGTCATTTAGTAAAATGAGACTCAGTTTCTAAAGCTCAGGATGATGGTCTTGGCACCGGCATCTTCAAATTTAAAAATATGACTCTCGTGACTAAATGGGGTTGGAGATTTATGTTAGAAAAAGATTCCCTTTGGCATAAAGTGATCCAAAATATTCATGGCCTCAGTTTTTATTATTGGTACATCTCAGAAAGATATGGTTCGAGTCTTTGTAGCCCATGGATTATCATTTCCAGGGCTTGAAAACATGTTGAGTCGCTAGCATCCTTCAAGCTTGGAGATGGCAGAAGAATCTCTTTTTAGTTAGACATATGCGTATGTGATTCTTCTTTGAAATCTTGCTTTTTCCTCTGTTGTTCAAATCATCACTTCTTCCTAATGGTTTGGTCTTTTTACCATTGGGATAGTGATACTTTTTCATGGAATATCACGTTCCATCATTTTCTTAAGGATGAAGAGTTGCTTGATTTTCAGCATTTGCTGGTAATCTTAATACAAAAGAAACAAAATGTGATAAGTAGAGTTCAGTTCTTTAGTCCATGTCATTTGGGAGGGTATATGGATTAAAAGACTACTAGAAGAATTGAAGTTTATCTAGGTTCACCTATAAGTGTTTACTGTGACCTTTAGGCTACCATTTCCATAGCTCACACCCTTGTCCTTCATGATAGGACAAAACATATTCAGATTGATAAACACCATGTACTCCCGCTCTCCCTACAATAGAACAAGTCGTTGATGTATTAACAAAAGGACTTCCAAAGTTACAATTCATCCCTTTGCTTGCATTCTATCTGGGCCTTTGTTTCTTTATCTTTGTATATACAGAAAAACCAAACTTCCATAGAGCAGAATCATCATGCCATCTTTTCCACCTTGGCCCAAGATCACTCAACTGCTGAAATCACACAAAATTTTGTACCTAACCCCTACACTTTCATGTCATGCTTCATAATTCTGCCCTCATAATTGATGAAAAGAATATTTACAACCCACTTTCTTCCACAGAAATCGGGGAAGATCTTCCTTATTCCTACCCGCAAATATTTTTTCTCATGAAGATTCTGTTTAAATTTATAAAGCAGAATAAAAAATTTTCACTAACTCTTAATCAACCAAAAATTTAAAATAAATAAATTAACTTAATTTTTTTCTTTAAAAAAAGAATGAAAAAAGAAAAAATATTATGGAACAAAATTTTGTTTAAAACCAAGGAAATAAGGAATATGCTCCACCTTGAAATTTCTTTCTTCTTCCGGAAGGTAGTTCGTAACATGGTGGCCAATGTGTTTTGAACAAAATCTTGAACCTCAGCATGTACTGTTTCCCACAAAGCATCAGCTACCAGAGTATCACACTGTTGCATCATTGACCCAATGCTCTTTATATAGCTAACCAGCTCAACAAGAGCTTTCCTTTCCTCTGCACTATAATTATGTCTCACCACCTAGAAAAACATCAAAAGATAAATCAGAGAACATGGACCAGCTGTCTCTCTCTCTCTCTCTTTTTATTTTTATTTTTACTTTTTTGGGGGGTGGAAAAGGAAATGAAATAATATAATAGAGAGATACCAATGCTCAAAACCAGTGATGTTAAACTCGTACAATTAGAACGAAATGCATGTAAAACAACTTATATCGTATTTTTGACTCAAAATAACATGTACCGTCTATTTCTTATGTTGAATCGTAAGAAGTGTAATGAATCGGATCAATCCAATTAAAAACGTAAGAGTAGTTCGACTTCAGACTCACCTAAATCGCAGTATACACACTAGGGATTGGAGCATGGGTGGAAATTTTGAATCGAACCCAAAAAAGTTGAAGAGGAAGATGAGGGAAAACTTGAAGAAGATGGTGAAGAAGATGTAGTAGAAGATGAGGGAAGAAACGAAATCCTAATCATTATCTTTTCTATCAATGATCTGACAATCGGTATTACTCTGCTTGTTATCACCGGAAATGATATATCATGTATATCTTCTCTCAAGAATTTTCTATAGGGTCATTTTATACGCAGGATTTGAGATAATTGAACTATTTTTTGGGTATGGAAGTAATGAGAAGTAAGAAAGGTATTTATTTATCACAACAATAATATGTACTTGATTTCTTGTCTGAGATTGGAAAACTAGGAGTCAGACCATGTAGTACTCTATTTTCTAATATTCCTCGAAGCTCGAAGCTTTGTGTATGGTCCATCTCCTTTTCATTATTACAAGCTTTGTGTTGGAAGGATCTTTTGCCTCATGAATTCTTGCACCAATTAGTTTTTGAAGGCTTGGTCTCTCTTTAATTTTGCATTGTAATTGTTGCTTTAATTTCTTTTTCTTGTCTCTTTGTAATTCGAGCTTCTTTCCATTACGACAATAAAAAATGTTATTTCCATTTTTCTTTAAAAGGGACAATCCACCTGACCCTACAACATTTGGGTATCAAGGAAACTCGTAAGAAATTAATTCCTAGGTAGGTGACCACTATGGATTGAACCCTTGACCTCTTAGTTATTTATTGAGACTATGTCTCCTTTTTACCACTAGGCCAACCCAGAATGGCTAAAAATGTTGTTTCTATTTCAAAAAAGATATTACAGCACTTGGCTGAGTATTCCAGGTTTCAAGAGACTTATTAAGTGCACTCTCTCTAGAGGCACTTCCGGTGGATGGCATAAATCTAAAGCAATGGCTTGTCACTTTTGAAGAATCAACGGAGTTGGCAGAAAAGAAGCCTACTGCATAAATTAATTTGGTGGTTGCTAAAGTAGAGAACACCATTTGTCATTGCAAGATTTAAATGCCTGGTGAAAGCCACGAGACCTGCTAGTTTTTTAGTGGGTTAATGCAGTCAAGGCTTTGCTATATGAAATTTGGTTGGAAAGAATTCTTCACATTTTTTCAGCACACTTCTCATTCTCCATATCTCTATTTTGACTCGGCTCGATTAAGGTCTTCCTCATGGTGTCTCCTTTCAAAGAAAATTTGAAGGATTCTCAATACAAGATATTCATTGCAATTAGCCTGCTTTTATTTATTTATTTATTTATTTATTTATTTATTTATTTTTAAAACGAAACAAAGGTTTTCATTGATTGATAAAATGAAAAGAGACTAATGCTCAAATTACAAAGAAACAAAATAAACAAAAATAGTAAATACAGCCAAAAACAACCAATAATGGCATTTGAAAAGTCATAGAAAGCCTTTAATAACAACTGCATAATTACAAAGGTGAATTAAAGGCAGGATATCAAATTGGCCTGCTTTTATTTCACCATCGTAAGTACATTCTGCAGCAAAAGGACCTCATGTATGGGAATATTTGCCATCGCGTCGGTAATGGCTCAACTACTTCCTTTTTGCATGACTTATGGTCCAGTGAAGCCCCCCCTAGACAGGCCTTTCCTAAGCTCTTCCACTTAACTGGCACTAAAGATGCATCCTTGAAGAATGTTTGGAATTCTGTACGTAGCATATGGAGTTCGAATTTTAGAAGACTCTTAAAGGATGACGAAATTCTGGAATGGGCAGCCTTCACCCATCTCCTCCCTAATCTATCCCCTACGAGCCATGAGGATTCATGGACTTGGAAGCATCATACTAAAGGTTTCTCCACCCAATCACTATACACTCATCTCACCTCCAACATGCTTTCACTTACTGACAGTTTATTCAAGATGATTTGGGGATGACCCTATCTGAAGAGAGTGAAATTCCTCCTTTGGGAAATTCCTCCATTGGGAAATGACCAACTCTTGTCTTAATACAATGGATAGGCTTCAAAAGCGTTGTCCTTGGATAAATCTCTCTCCATCATGGTGTTGTCTCTGCCAAAGCAACAATGAATCTGTACAACATGGTTCCTTTTTCATTGTCCTTTCTCTAGAGAAATTTGGAATGAAGTTTTCAATACTTTCAATTGGTCGGTTGTCCTCCCGTATGAACACAGAGTTGGCTCAGATTGTTGGTATGTTTCCATCCATTCAAAGCTTCAAAGGGGCGTATATGATTAAGCATTATCAGTGTTGTTTTGTGGAAGATTTGGGACGAAAGAAATTCAAGAATCTTCCAAGGAAATATAGATCGACAAAAGACATCATTGACAATTGTACTCATTCAGCTTTTTCTTTTAGTGTAATACATAGTCATAGCTTCTCTTTTTCTATTGCTAATTGGAAATATTTTTTGTATACCCTTTGATCAGGGCCCTTTTATACCTCTGATATCTTTGGATATTTCATTTAATCAATAAAATTGTATCTTATTCAACAAAATATTCTCTTGTATCCCAAAACATTAGTCTCTTCTCATTTCCTTAATGAAAAGTTGTGTATCCTTTTCTAAAAAAAACCTATAGAACTCTGATGATATCAAATCTGCAACTTGCTAAAGAAGGAGAATTTTTTAACAATCTTGAGAGATATAGAAGATTAGTTAGAAAGTTGAATTATTCAACAATAACACGACTAGACTTCACTTATTTTGTAAGTATTTTGAGTCATTTTATATCTTCACCTATAGTGGATCATTGGGCTGTAGTAGAACAAATTCTATGCTATCTAAAAGTTACGCCTAGATGTGGAATTTTTTATAAAGATCATTGCTATACAAGAGTTGAATGTTCTTCGGATGCTGATTTGGTTGGATCTTGAGAAGATAGGAGATCAAATTTTGGATATTGTGTGTTTGTAGGAGAAAATTTAATGTCGTGGAAGGGTAAGAAACATAATGTTGTTTCACGCTTGAGTGTTGAGTTAGAATATAAAGCCATGACACAATTTGTGTGTGAAATTGTGTTAATACATCAACTTTTATCCAACATGGACTTCAGTGTTACCGTGCCAGCTAACTTATGATGTGATAATCAAGTTGCACTTCACATTGTGTTCAACCCAATGTTTCATGAGTAGACTAAACATATTGAAACGGTTTGCAATTTTATTTGGGAAAAATTACAAGAAGGGTTGGTGTCCACAAGATATGTGAAAACTGGAGAACAATTGAGAAATATCCTTACCAAAGCTACAAATGGAGCAAGAAAACTCTAATTGACATATTTGTTTCAGCTTGAGGAGAAGTGTTATATTATATAATATATATTTTATTATGTATATATTTCTTTTATTGTAATTATACATTCCTAGTTTAAGATTTCCTTGTAGACCTATATATGTGTGTGTAGTTCTAACCTAAGTAACATAGAGTGTTTTTCCCATACCAAGTACAATGTCCAAAGGCTCAAGAGACCAACTTCTAAAATATGGATATTACTTATGTGCAATTTGTATATATTATTGAATAATTACTTAATCATAGTAAAATGAAGTAAAGAATAAATAGAAACAAAGATACCCAACAAAGGAAAGAAACATAAAAGAAAAAATGTTGGAAAGGAAAAAATACAGAAAAATAATAATTAGAATAAACACTAATTAACTTTAACAACTTCAACTTCAGAAGTACAGCCCAAAAGGACTTGAAAATCCAGCATTTCTTCATCCTTAAGTAGCCTGCAAAAAGTGATATTCCAAGAGGAAGTATTTGCATCCCAATGGTCAAAAAACAAACCATTTGGGGAGGTAGAAATCTTGAATGAACGAGGGAACCAAGACTTCAAATCAGCATTCTTAATCCATGGATCATGCCAAAAACTAATTACTTCTACCATCTCCAAGATTGAAAGTTGGAAGAGATACCACTTGCTTCCATACTTGTGAAGTGTTAATTCATGGCCTGTGAAGACTTGTTATTCTCGCCAAAACTTGCCGATGAAAACGATTATGCCCATGTATGCTTAAAGTGACCTTATGCCAAAGAGCTTATGGTTCATGCATAAATCTCCATCCCTATTTAACCAATAGTGTCATGTTTCTACGCTTCAAACTCCCAATTCCAAGACCGTCTTCTATCTGTGCTTTGCTAACCATATTCCATCTAACAAGATGGTTTATTGTACCACCCTCTATACCCTCCCAAAATTAAGATCTCATCCTACATTCCACTACTAAACAAATTTGGGGGGCACTAAGAATATGGGCATATAGATTCCCGCTTGTGCGCTCTCCCTAGTAAAGTTTGTATATTTATAGTTTTTTATATTTTATTTTATTTTTACTTTTATTGCTTTTATGCACTCCCTTGTAGAGTTCGTATCCTTTGAAAATTAGTCTCTTTCCATTATATCACTAAAAATTTCGTTTCTTGTTGAGAAAAAAATTAAGTCAACTTTGAAGTTCAAAAAAGAAAAAAAAAAAAAAGAGCCATTGTTTTAGGGAACTTGATTTTGTTTTTGGAGTTTGAAGTTGTTTTAGGGAACTTGATTTTGTCACTCTTTACTATTTGACTCCGGCAGCCTCTAACCCGCCAGACAACCAGCCTCTAAACCACCAGACAAACCCCTCTCCCTTCCCCTCCTCCGTCCAATTCTCTCTGTCTGACGTTGCAATTCATGATCTCACCCACCCATTCTGTTCAAGCCTCCCTATAAATAGAGTACTCAATAAGAAAATGGAAATTGTTAGTTGCAAGATTAATGATCTCTACTTCTGCTCTTGGTTCGATGAAGGGCATTACATTATAGAGGATGTAGAAGCTCAGAAAGCAATTCATCTATCAGATTCGCATTTGATTTGGTTGGTAAACCAGCTCTCAGACCTGCTTAATGGTTCAAGTATCCATTTTTTCCTAAGGGATATGAGTGACGATTCAGGGCCCATGAGATTGTCCAAATTCAAAAATAAATCGGGCTGGTTCTTAAGGTGTGTGGTTTGGCCTGCTACCGGTGGCCGCCGTTTTATTCATGTCCCGGAAGGACTGGCGCAACTAGGATGGAACAAGTTTATGGAAATGATTAATAGTCTACTTAACAGAATTGGAACTCACAGAATCAATTCCGAGGAGGCCAACGAGAAAAAGTTTCACCTTCCTCCGACAAGCTTCGCAAAAGCTCTATCAAAAGGATTGCATCAAAACATCTCCCCTGTTCGGGTATCACTAAAACAGAGTAAGTCAGAGTCCTTTCTTGAGCCTTCAAAAACCTCTGTTTTTGCACCCGGAAATAGAGCAAGTACCATTGCTGGATCAGAAAAGATAAAGAAGTGTTTAAGGAAGATTTTGCCAACTTATGGGTTGTTACAAGGCTATTTGTGTTTGACGATTGGAAAGACATAGCCAATTTTTTGAAGAGTTATACCCAATCAAAGTTAGTATCAATTTGTTATTTGCTAATAAGGCCCTGATTAAAGTAACACAAGGAAACGTTGAAGAGATGATCGTATCGCCTGGGAAATAGTTTAATTGCCGAAAATTCCATCTTCTCTTCGAAAAATAGGACTCAATCAGGCATAGTAGACCAACTTGTATCAAAGGGTATGGTGGTTGGCTAATCATTCGCAACTTACCCCTGGAATATTGGAACAGAGCTACCTTTGAAGCTATCAGAACCCATTTTGGAGGACTGGAAGAAATTGCTTTGGAAACACTTCATCTTCTAAAAGTATCAGAAGCCAAGATTAAAGTTAAAATAAATTTCTGTGGTTTTATGCCGGCTTCAATCGAATTAGAAATGATAAAAGAGGATCAATCTTGTTAAATTTTGGAGATGTTGAAGCTTTAAATGTTCCATCATTTGTACATAAAGAATTATTTTTCAAAGATTTCATTAATCCATTAGACCAAAGCCGTATGATCCAAGTTGCAGAAGATGAAGATGTCAGCCTCGCTACGACAAGCAGCACAAGTTTAGGCCGGGCCAACGCCGTGTTGCCGGAAAAGGTATCGGAAGCACCCGAGACCGTTGAAGTTGCCATTCCTCAAACAAAGAAGTCCAACGGTCATTTTCAAAATAATTGCGCATCTACACAGATCAGCAGCCAAAAAGCCGAAGAGTCATCCTCGGGAGATAGAAAGGCAGTTGAAAAACCGGAAGTTATTAGGAGAGAGATTTTCGGCGGCCACAAGCGCGTTCTCCACAGCAACCAAAGCAAAGCCGAACCGTCTTCCTCCCACAACATTGATTCAAGACAGCTAGTTCCCCCTGACCTTCCATTAGAAGCCGACATGCCCTTCAATAACCAATTAATGACAAAGACATCCAACTTGTCAGCTACCCTCACTCAGGAATCTCAAGAGTCGAGCTCCTCTGCGCCTCAAGGCTTCTGGTATTCAGACTTCAATTTTGTTGAGGAAGAGCAACAGCCGTCCCTCTCCCAAGATAGAAGAATCAATACTCCTCCCTGCTCAACCTCACCGATATCTTTGTTAGAACGACCCCACATCTTCAAGCCCTTCCCAAAATTATATGTCAAACACAGAAACCCAATTCTCCAACAATGGTCAGCACTCGCAAACACAAATTCACTCGAGGAAAGTTTAAATTGGAATGCTTTTATTTTTCCAACATAGTTAATATGTATTTTGTCTTGCATTGTTGTCTTTTCCTCTTTTGGATTTTGTTTCCCTTGTTTCGTTGTATTTTGAGCATTAGTCTCTTTTCATTATATCAATGAAAAACCCTGTTTCTTTGAAGTATGGGCCTAATTTATCCATTTCCTTATTTTCCTGCCATTTACAGTTTGATGGAACAAGCTTGAACTCTTATCCTATTCTTCCAACCATTTAGTTTTTAAAATAATGTTAGAAGAAACAAGGCCGACACCCAAAAAAGACAAGCATAAGAGAGAGACAAGGAAAAATAATGGATTAACAATAACATTAGGATTGTCAACCTGAATAAAGATTAACTGAGTTAAGGTATTATAAGTTCGAAGAAATAGTCAAAAGTTCAGAAAACAATAAGATTGGGATAGAACACATATCAAAATTAATTTAGGAACACTAAAAGCCAAGACTGCTAATCTTGCTAACACCTGATATTATGTGGAAATACTTAGACCAATTAGGCCCTAATTCGAAACACAAGTGAAACAGAATAATATAAAAAGGTAGGAAAAGGAAAACAAGGATTGAAATGTGAACAATCTAGGTGAAAATAAAATAAAATAATCAACAGACACACTAAGGTCTACAAACAAGCAAAATAGTAAAGAGTGACATTTGGATAACTGTTACTGCAGAAATGAAAATTTAGAACTGTGAACAATCTAGGTGAAAATAAAATAAAATAATCTACAGACACACTAAGAGATACAAACAAGCAAAATAGTAAAGAGTGACATCTGGATAACTGTTATGGCAAAAATGAAAATTTAGAACCTTTTCATAGTCTGAGAATGACGAAGTTTCATGAGATTCCGAAGAAATAACATCTTTGCATGGGCGAGAGAACTTCCATGCACATTGTTCCCAAATACGTGAAGTCCATCTGCTCAGGAGCTGAAAACCTTCAACAACCATGTCATACATGTTTCCTTTAATATCTTTGCACCACTCAATATCTGGATTCTCTGTTGATTTCAACAGCAGCAGCTGCATGTTCAAGTGAAGTTTCAGTACAACCAGAAGCATTATTTGTACATAGGCTACTTTCAGAACTTTCTCATCATTTATGACATGCTATAAAGAGAATGTCCCTTTATTATCCTCTCTACTCCCCGATTCAAAATGAGAACCCATCACAAGTGATCAATGGGGTTCGCAAGGAACTATAGTATAAATCATCATTTTCAGTTAATTTTCAAGATTTTTATGCCTTCAAAGTCTCATATTTTATGGTTTAAGGCAACTTTTTGTTTTAGTGGAAACACTTAGTTGTAGATTTATATATAGTATAGTTGCATTTGGATTAGTCATTTATATCTTTTAATTATTTTTTTGATGTGCTTTCCTTTTATAATTAATTCCTTACTTAGAAGTTCCCCAACATTTTTAGAGCTCCAAATATACTTGAGTAACTTTGAACCAAAGCTAGGTAATTTAGACTTTCTTTTAAAAAAAAAGGAAATGGTCTCTATCATTGAATTAATGAAGTGAGACAAAGCTCATAGTACAAAATTGACACTACAAGCTAGAGCTTAGTTAGGATCAGAAGGTGCACCCGAGCATCTCAACTAGGTTGACACCCCCATAGCACCCTCGTCATCTCCAAAGTGTATACCATCTGGGACTTAAATGCCAAACATCCAAAGCAAGGACAAAAGCCTCTTGGGTTGCACAAGAGTTTGAACTAAAAAGATAACTCTATAAAGACTACTACAATAGGATTTGATTCAAGGATGAGGAAAAATGAATACTCTCCAATTTAGAATAAACTCCTGAATAGAGTATTCTTTGAATGCCTTTGACAGAGTGCACCATGAAGAGGCATTTAGTCTTGCATGCTCGAACCAATCCACCCATGAAGGGGCTTTGTCATTGAAAACGCATTGATTCCTTTCAAACCATATCTCCGATAGCAAAGCTTTGACTGCATTAACCCACAACAGCTTAGGCTTCTTTTTCAGGACTGGATCCAACAGAATTTGCAACACATTGCTTTTGAAATCACTTCCAACTACCCAGCTTATACTGAAGAGGCCGAACAACCAATCCAAGCACTGTGAAGTATAGCTGCAGTCGAAGAACAAATACTGGAGGTCTTCTTGCTCTCGGTGACAAAGGGGGCACATGTGGGGGGACAAGCAATGATATGGAAGTTTTTTTTTAAGAGTGGCAGCACAATTTAGTGAACCAAACAGCATTACCCAAACCTGAATATTCACTCTCCGGGGGCTTCTGGACTTCCAACGGCACTTTTCTAACTTATGATCAATCAGGGAAGCCAAGGAGAGATGCTTGGTGAGAGATTTAATGGAAAAACCTCCATTTGCTTCCAAGGCCCACACTCTTTTATTCGGCTGATTTGTCACTCTTTTGTTTGCCACAATACTCAATAGGGTTTGAAATTCGCCCAGTTCTTCCTCTTTCAGCAGCCTTTTGAACACTAAATCCCATGAAGAGGAGTTGTGATCCCAGTGATCCCAATGATCTGCCACCAATTCATTTGACTTGAATGCTAACTTGAAAAGTCTCGGAAATCTATCTTTTAAGGGCAAATTATCAAGCCAAGGATCAGACCAAAAGGCTGTTCTTCTTCCATCTCCTACTTTAAAGACTGCTAGAGCTTTTACTTTCGGCCATTGCCTTGAAATGCTTATCCAAGGACTTCTAAGACTTGTAACCTCCTTGCCTTTTGTGTGCCACTGAAATAGGTCACTGCCATGAATGCTCCTAATGACTTGGCACCAAAGAGAATCTGGCTCTTGCATAAAACACCCCATTTGGACAGCAATGCTAAATTTCTGATTTTCAGATTTTCCAGCCCGAGACCTCCATCCATTTGATCTTTGGTCACTATATCCCATCTGACTAAGTGATTCAATTTGCCCCCTTTAAGACCTTCCCAAGAGAATTTTCTCATTGATCTTTCTAAGGACGATACCACCTTTTCCGGCATTAGAAAGGAAAACATGTAATATGTGGGAAGATTAGATAGCACGGCCTTGCACAGCGTAAATCTACCTCCTCTTGGTAGATTATATCTTTTCAACTTACTCAATTTTCCTAGAATTTTGTCAAGGATAAGCGGCCAAAAAGAAACCTTCTTGGGTGCCCGCCTAGTGGTAAGCCAAGATACAGGTAATTTAGATTCTTGAACTAGCAAAATGTTTGGGTTGTGTGATTCTTGAGAAATTTTTTCAGTACAATTCTTTTTCTGGAATCTCCCAAACCTCTTGTATTCCAAGAAATGATCTTCATAGACTATGCAACCGGAGAAGAGTGCAAAACCTTCATCTCAGAGATATCAAGTCCACACTGTTGGTAATATAAAGAGAAATCCTCGCTGTTATTAGGACTCTGAGAAAAATCAATGGCCAGAATAGTCTTTTTGTTAGAAAAGTCTGCATATAGAGGTGCTAAACAAGGATCTGAAGAACGAATACCAGTAGAGGGTTCTAAACTTTCATAAGATTTCTTTGAAAATAATGAAGTCAAACATGGATCATCTAGAGGTTGTTCATCAACAAATACTAGAACTGGAAAGTTGAATGAATCCTCTAGTTCAATACTACTCGAACTTGCGTCAGTGTCCGAATCAGAATGATCAGTGATGGAGCCAAACTGATGGAACATGATTCCTAGAAACTAAGTCAACCGAACTTAAGGTGAGCTAATGAAAGTGTTTGTATAAACTTGAGTTTTAAGAAGATAACAAGTCCCAGAAGAGTTTGGGAGGAAACCTTTGTAGGTGAATTTTTTCGAGTGTTGGACAACAAGGAGGTAAGTATGGCATAAACTTTCTAAGTGTCACAACCATGTTTGGAACATGACATGGACACATAGACTATGGGAAACGGGAATCCTTTAAGAATTTAAGGAGGAAAAGTTGGAAGCATAGTTGAGGGTTAGCTTAATAGCATAGAACCAAGGGATGAAACACATGTCTCGGAGGTAAGGAAGTGACTATGAACCCATAGGTAGGTCATGTTAGGATGCATGATGGAATGTAAAAGAGAATTTGACTAAGTGTTGAAGTGTTGAAAGGAACACCTAAGCCATGGGAAGAGAGATGAGTGTATGGTTCATGCTCAAAGGAAAAAGTCTAACTAGGTATAGGCAATGGACGCATAATCCATGTTCCGGGGGAGACTTAGCTTAGCAGGTGGATGCCTTTGATTAGTTGAAAAGCAAACCCTAAGAATGGGAAGGAAGTGATGGACGCACAGAGTAAGGTTTTGGGCTAGGAAAGGACCAACTTATCTTGAGTAGGAGAGGAACTATTAGGTCAAGCTCCATAAGCCTAGGGTAAAACGCATGGCAAGTGAAGAAAATGGCTAAATACAAGGTAAGCTTGAGTGTGAGGGGCGCATACCCTAAGCTTGGTGGAGAAATGGTTAAGTGTTAGATGATTTATGTTGGAAACAAGGGATGTGTGCCTAAGAAAGCAAGAATAGAACACATGGTAGGAGAAAGTTGGATGCACAAGCTAGGGAAAAACATGGACACATAGTTGAGTTAAAAAGGAGTCCATGAAGCTGTGTGAGGAAGCTTGTGCGCATGACTCAAGGAATTAGCCAAGCTGGACGCATATATGAGGAGTTAATTAAAAACCTAAGTTGAAATGCAAGTGAGAAACACACGGTGTGGGTACAAGCCAAGTAAAACGCAT
The DNA here is from genome assembly GCA_031780015.1 of Citrullus colocynthis. Classification (NCBI taxonomy): domain Eukaryota; kingdom Viridiplantae; phylum Streptophyta; class Magnoliopsida; order Cucurbitales; family Cucurbitaceae; genus Citrullus; species Citrullus colocynthis. The sequence goes on from QLSR01000140.1 coordinate 1,829,778, forward strand.
GGTGGGATTTGTAACCATGTTGGATGCATAGGTGATGCTTGGGGGATGCTTGAGGATGCGTCCAAGGGTTAAGAGGAGGTAGGAGGTGGCGAAGGTAAGACATGTTGTGGACATGTACTAGGGTTAGGTGTCAAACTTGGAGGAAAGATTGGATGACAAGGCTTGCCATCCAACTCTTATAATTAGAGCTTGAGTTCCTGAGAAAAGCACATAACCTTGTGTTTGAGATGAAGAAAAGTAAAGAGACGGAAAGAAACTTCATCAATAAGGAAAAGGATCTTCATTGGCAAAGCAAAGGAAGTCATCATGCGTTTGTCAACTTGTCTGGAGAGCAAGAAGGAGCTGCCTTACGTCCTTGAAGATGACCATGCGTCCATAAGGTGTGCTAGGTGTCCAAGGGAAGTTGTCATATTGACCAAAGAGCTGCCTTGCGCCCAAAAGAGTGTTATCTTGTGACCAGATAGATGCTATGCATCTAAGAAGGTAATCCATGCATTTGTGATGAACTGTTCAAGCACCCAAGTAGCAGCCATGCATCCTAGGGGGTGTCCAAGTGTCCAATTGGGTTTTTCAAGCATCTGTTGAGTTGTTTAACTATTCACAAGACTATCTATGGGCTAGTTACAGAAGTTAGAACCCTGCTATGAGCTCCAGAAGTAAGAGCAACCTAATGGTTGGAAGAATGTAGCAGAGCAAGGATGCAAGGGACTTGAGAATTGAAGTTCTTGAATAAGGTGAGTGACTAACCTCTATGCTTTTCATGTTAAGGTAGCTATGGACGCATGAATTATGAACATGATTTAGTGTGCTGTACTCTTATGTTAAGAACTAGGTAAGCTTGTTGGTATGGCCTCAAGGATTGTACAACTCAGAATATTTGGTACTTGAACAAGGCATTATCTAGGGTTATGATTGAATATGTATGTTAGAATCGTGCTTGTACCCTTGGTATGTAAGTGACAAACTCAATGTTGAAAGACCGTGAGAAGGCATTGATATATTGCAGGGACCCCAGTGCTGAAGTACATTGAGAAGGCATATGCACAACCCAGTTACCCACAGGATGGTAGGGGGTTACCGAAAACCTAGTTCCTAAGCCTATGTACCTCTTGTGGGATGGTTAGAGGACCGACGGATCTAGCTTATGAGCCTCGAAGCTAAGTCTATGTGCACATAAGAGGACAGTCTTAACCTAGCTGAGCCGTATGTGCCAGTTGAGTAGTCAAGATTACGATATAAAGGCTAAGGTTAAAATGAGAAAAAGGGTAAGGGTACATCATGAAGGAAATACGTATGTGTTGAGCCATGTGTTGCCAGCAAGGTGAGAATGAGTCTTAAGAGGAAAGTCTAGCTGCTAAGATGTGCACGCTAGCATGGAACGGGATCAGCAGCAAAGGTACGATATATTGTAGAGAGTAAGAAGAGGCAAGGGTTAGTTATGCAAGGTTGAGCCAGTGGAGAAGTACAGACGAGATAGAAAGAACCAAGGCTAAGGGCTAAGTTTTACTTAATTGTGATATTTATCATATTATGCTTTGTGTTGCCTTCTGTTGTTTATATTTTAAAGGTTAAGAGGTACCCTTGCACTCACTTGGCTTTGAAAGCTCATTCTTGTCTTTTATGTTTTCTTCTCAAGTAGCAAAAGAGTTCCTGTGCCGTGTGAAGTCAAAGTCTGCCACAAAATAGCTTTTTGGTATTTAGAGTTGGTGTTCTGAATTGTTCTAAATTGTAAACGATAAGAACTCTAAGTTTCCTGATTAATAAAACTTTGATTATTTAAGTTGTGCATGTTAAGTATATTAGTAGGAAAAGAATACAGGTTGACAATAGATGTCGTAAAAGGGTCGATGTCTGCTGTCCTCGCGCCTCTTTTCGAGTTTGAAAGGTCAACTTGGGAGGGGGTGTGACACAAAATCTTTGAAATGCATATTCTTAGGCTACTTGTGTTGGGTTGTATGTCCTAAAACTCGTAGTTTTTTTGTAAATAAGTGAACTTTAGTACATATGAAGTTATTCAAGTGAATTAATTATTTATTAACTCTAAATCCAATTAAACTACGAACCATTGGCTACTATTATTAGTACTTGGACTTTATGTGGAGACATAAACAGGATCAAGTTTGAGTAAAAAGCCTCAATAGTCTATAGTACAAGGATCAGGTTGGGTACCTCTTCCTAGAGACACTATTGAATACGACCCGCTTCATGATTGTTACAAATGTTGTAAAGTGTCATAAATGAAGTGATCCTGGTCTGCTCATGTAGAGACATGTGAGCGGGGGTATTCTACATAATGAGATTGTGTAAGACTGACCCTGAAATAATGACTGTTACGTATTAACACCGTTTACGATTAACACTGATTAATTTCACTTATCGGTGACCTAGATAACTTAATCTGAATCTTGAGCTATCTATTAACTCCTGTTTATTCAGAATTATCCCTTGATCTGCATAGGTGAAAGTAAGCTCAATAGCGCTGCTCAACATTCCTCCCATTTCAGGGATAAGACCGGGTAGATAGTTAGGGACATAGAATTTGCAAGACGGAATTCACTCCTACCCAACTTAGGGATAGAAGAGAGGTTGTTCTCTTAAGTGTTGTTCCCAGGACTTGAACAAGGGGCCCCATCCTCTCATTGGTCCGAGAGGGAATGGATTTAGTGATCAGATCCTAAATCAATTGTTCATTAGAGGGACAATGGTACTTAAGGAGAAAAGATGTAACTCAGAGGTAAATCGGTATTTGACTTAGCTGAAGTTATGAACAACCTGTGAAGGATTGACTTATCGATGACGGTTATATCAAATGGACACAAATATATCTATAGTGAGGAGAGTGCAGCTACAAGCTTTAGTAGAGTGTCCCGTTAGTTAACGAATGTTGGTTAACTAGGTTAAAGAGTTTGGCCGATTAATCTCGGATCGTTGGAGCTCATGATCTGTAGGTCCATTAGGTCCCTCTACTAGCTCATAAATGGACTAAAATCTTAGATAATGTGGTGAATAAGTTTGAACCGTTCAAATCTTGGCTTAAGGAATGAAAGTCAGATATATACGATATATCGACGCTTAATTACGAATTAAACGTACAAATAGAGTTAATTATAATATTTAAATATGATTTAAATATTAATCATATGAATAGGGATTCATATTGATTTTTTAGAAAAATCGGGACAAGTGGAAAAAATAATATTATTATATTATTTAATATTAAAATAATATTTAATTAATTAAATATTAAATTATTTTTATTTAATTATTTTTTAAAGATTGGATTTTCCCACTAAGCTAGGAGCTTGGTTGTCTTCTATACAATTAACCAACAAATTAACCATTTTGTGTTGTCAAATTTTGATGCAATTGGATTGCATGTTATTCTTTAATAAATAAAGATGATTTTGACATAAAAATGAAAAATTTTGTGAAATTAAGGGTTAATTTTGCAAAATTCCATCCATTGTTCATCTTCTTTCCAACCTTCATTCTTTCTCAAATTCACCACAAATTTGGATCCCACCATCCAATCTAAGCCTAGAGAATAGTAGAGAAGACTCTTGTGGTGGTCTACAATCAAGTGGTGCTGAAATTCGTCAAGAATTAAAGGAGAATTTGGAGCTTCACGGGTAAGTGTTCTGGAAACTTTGGTTTTTTCTTCTTAATTGCATGTTTAATCCTTAAATTGAGCATCTTAGAGTGAAAATTGATCAAATTAACTTCCGCTGCATGCTCATTTTTCTATCAATTTGTGTGTTCAAAAGGGTTATTGTTGTTATTCTCCTACTCTTAACACTCTTCTGATGTTACGTTTTTTGAAGATATACCTTTTGATCCCTCACCGTCAAGTCATTGTCAAGGGGAGGATGATGATATTTTACCTATGAGATTAACTTTCCCACACCATCTCCTACTCCGTCTTCTGTGTCTCTTCCTTCTTGCCCACATGGTACTCGAGTCTACTCTACGCGACCTCCACAACAACCTTCAAACACATGTCCTACACCAATGGCTTCTTTAACATGATCCAAGCCCTAGTGATGATCTTTCCATTGCCCTTCGAAAAGGTATATGCACTTATACTTACCCTACCTCTTCATTTGTTTCGTATAACCAGTTGTCTTCGCCTACATATTCCTTTATTACATCTCTTGATTCCACCTCTATTCCTAACTTTGTTCATGATGCTTTATCATCCTGAGTGGCATAGTGCAAAAATTTAGGAGATGACTGATTCGGATGATAATGGTACTTGGGATTTAGTTTTGCATCTGGCAGGAAAGAAGGCTATGGGTGTTTGCTATAAAGGCCAATCTTGACAGAACGGTGGCTCGGTTGAAAGCCTGTCTTGTTGCCAAAGGTTATGCCCAAATCTATTGGACTGATTATTCTGATACATTTTCTCCCGTTGCCAAATTAACTTCCATTCGACTATTTCTTTTCATGGTTGCTACTCATAATTGGCCTTTGCATCAACTTGATATTAAGAATGCTTTTTTGCATGATCTTTAAGAGGAAGTTTATATGGAGCAACCACCTAGGTTTGGTGCTCGTGATAAGGTGTGTCGTCTTCGAAAATCTTTGTATGGATTGAAATAGAGCCTTTGTGCATGGTTTGGCAAGTCTAGTCAAACACTCTAATGTTTTGGTATGAAGAAAAGTATGTCTGATCATTCTGTATTCTATCGACAATCTAACAATGGTACTACTTTGCTTATTGTATATGTTGATGATATCGTTATCATTGGAAATGATGTATCAAGTATTTCTTCTCTCAAGACTTTCCATCAAGGTCAATTTCATACTAAAGATTCGGGCAATTGAAGTATTTCTTGGGTATTGAAGTAATGAGAAGCAAGAAGGTATTTATCTGTCACAATAGAAATATGTACTTGATTTGTTGTCTAAGATTGGAAAACTAAGAGGCAAACCACATAGTACTTTGATGATACCAAATTTGCAACTTGCTAAAGAAGAAGAATTATTTATGTTCCTGAGAGATATAGAAGATTAGTTGGGAAATTGAATTATTTAGCAGTGACACGATCAAACATCGCTTATTCTATGAGTATTGTGAATGAGTTTATGTCTTCTCCTAAAGTGGATCATTGGGCTACAATAGAACAAATTTTATATTATCTAAAAGCTACACTTGGACATAGGATCTTATATAAAGATCATGGTCATACAAAGGTTAAATGTTTTTCAAATGATGATTGTGCTAGATCTTAAGACAATAGGAGATTGACCTCCGATATTGTGTTTTTTTTTAGGAGGAAACTTAGTGTCGTGGAAAAGTAAGAAACAAAATGTAGTTTCACGTCCGAGTGTTGAGTCAGAATATAGAGCTATGGCACAATTTGTGTGTGAAATAGCGTGGATACACCAACTTTTATCTAAGATGGGCTTCAGCGTTACCGTGGCAGTTAAATTATGATAATCAAGTTGTACTTCACATTGCATGTAACCTAGTGTTTCATGAACGAACTAAAGGTATTGAAGTGGATTATCATTTTTATTCGCGAGAAAATACAAGGGTTGATACCTATAGGATATGTGAAGACTGGAGAACAACTGGGAGATATCCTTACCAAAGCTGTAAACGAAGCAAAAATAAGCTATTTACGCAACAAGTTGGACATGATTGACATATTTGCTCCAGCTTGAGGGGGAGTGTTATATGTAGTTATATTATTATGTATAGTTGTCCTTTATTGTAATTTTACATTCCCAAGATTAGGGTTTCTTAATTCCCTATATATATATGTATCTTTAGTCTGAATACATGATAAGAAAACATTCTCCAAAGTAAATGGGAGGGATTTTATTTTTCCTCATCTTTAAACCAGAATTTAATTGTACTGTTTTTTGTCTGAATTTTGTCCAGAAACTTGTGTAACTCACTAGGGTCTTGGTCCTAAGTTATGGTCCGAGTTTTTCTCTTATGTTTTGAATTGTATGTATTTTGAAGATAATGATGATGCTACAGGTGTGTTAACCTAGTTGAGATGTCCGGGTGCACCTCCTAATCCCTTCTAAGTTCTAAGTTCTAAGTTATTGCTTGTAGGATCAATATTGTACTATGAGCTCTATCCCAATTCATTATTTCAATGAAAACGACTGTTTCCTTCTTTAAAAAAAAGTACAAAGTACATTGGGATAGTTATAAATATTTTAATAATTACTAGTACAAGAGTACTAAGCCTTTAGATTTTTTAATTCTTCCTTCTCTACCTATTCTAGATGATATTGTCTTTTTAGATTAAACTTTCTAGATGATATTGTCTTTCTCTGTGTTTTTAATTGGTTGTATTTGGTTGTAATGGTTGTATTTGTGTTTATTTTATTTTTTATTTCATCGTACTTTAAGTATTAGTCTCTTTTCATTTTATCAATAAAAAATCTTGTTTCCTTTTTTAAGAAGGAAAAAAAAATTCTCTAAAACTCTTCACTGCTATTCCATTCAAAGAATTATTGCATTTGGGAAAACAAAAGTAAGACAAATAACCTGATTCAATGATGATGCAAATCGAATGGTGAAATCATCATGCTCTGCACGGATTGCTCCGATGTGGTTGATGACAAGGTAATGTCTCTGATATGTAGATTATTGTCAAGGCTTTTACTCAAATACGAACTGAGATCTCAACTACATGGTTAGACCTCAGAAGAGGGGGGGAGGGTGGTGGAATGCATGATGTAGTGTGATTCTAAAAGGAAAGGTGCCAAATTATTTTAAGCATTTTATCACATTGTAAGAAGGAGCATGCATCTTTTTTATGTATAGATTTTATTTACTGCAGGAATTTAATAAAGCTTTAATGTATTTTTCTTTAAACCAAAGCTTCAGATTTTTCATGCCCAGTCGAGAGAGTAGACACCAAAGGAAAACAGAACAGGATATTCTTGTGCTTCACGTGGCGGAAGCTCATGTGGTGCTGGAAGAGTAAGAAAACGAGCTTGGGCAGAAAATTTTTGGAAGTATATCGACAACTCTTTCAACATTGCTGCAGGAGAAAGATGAAGATCTGGAAATGCTGGAATCACCGGATCATTCTGGAAAGATATAAAAAAATATGGAATAGCCAAAATATAATCTGTCTTATAAGTAATAAGAAATCAATTATTTGATTATACATTCTTTAGGCTGCAATACCTTAAAGATGTTAATGAGTCTGTTAATCTTCACCCTCTTATAAAGTGATTCGCTGTCCTTCTCTGACGATGTTGCTAATACAACAAGAACAGGCAAAATACGTAAAAGCACATGCTTCTCTGGATATAGAAGTGCAAAATCCAACTCCAGTGACTCCACAGCAAAGACAATGAGGATCTGAAGAATGTCTTCTACACTATTTCATGTCAAGGAAGTCTAAAAAGATGAAAGGGATTTTTTTCTTTTAGAAACTTTTGTAGAACTCAAGACAAATCAAGAAATAAAAAATTTAGAGTCCCTGGACGAATTCAATCCTCTTCATTTGGCATACATCTAAGAGTGAGGATACTTATTTACACGAAACATCTCAACATGCAGATTCAATAAAATGGCCCATCGTGTGCTTAAGAAAATCTGTTGCAAAATAGAGAGGGAGAGAGAAAACAAAGAAAGTTAGAAGTTAAAAGGATGATTAATATTACAGTGCCAAGCTAACAAAGCAATATTTCATAATTCATTGACCCTCCCTTTGGAATCAAGAAAGTTCAAAAAATGATTTTTTTAAATCATGAGATTTGAAATCCAAAAAATGGTATCGAACTTTTTTGGTTAAATACCACTTATGGTCCCTAAACTTTTAGAAGTAACAATTTAGTCCTTGAACTTTGATGTGTAACAAATTTGTTGTGTAACAAATTAGTCCTTATACTTTCAAATTTGTAATAATTTAGTCTTTGTATTTTAACAAGTAACAATTTAGTCCTTATACTTTCAACTTTGTAACAAATTAATACTTATTGTGAAAAGATTCATCAAACTTAATTGTCAATTTTGATTATGTGACTACATCTTTATAATTTATAAACAAACTTGACCATAATTTGTTAATTTACATGTGTAAGAAATTTCATTTGATCAGTACTTTTCACGCTTGGGAGTAAATCATTATAAATTGTAAAGTACAAGCACTAAATTGATACTTATTAAAGTGTAGGGACTAAATTATTACAACTTTAGAAGTAAAGAGACTAAATCATTACAAATTAAAGTTTAGGGACTAAATTGTTACTTCCAAGGACCAAAAAATGATTTTTAACCTAAATTTTTTTCACTTGTTAGGAACAAGAAAGATTTGAAAGGAACATAATTAAATTTTTTTAGTTTGGATGTTCACAAGAAAGGAAAATAAAGTAAAAAAGTTTGCTTATTAAGCTATTAATCTTGATTTTTTAATAAGAGATTGAAATTTGATATACGGTAAGTTTACATAAGTAATCTTCCTAGAAAGCTAAGATCATTGTAGGTAAGTTCTCTTTTCTCTCTCCTCTCTCCTCTCTCCCCCCTTCTCTCTCCTCGCTCAACTCTTCTCCGATAGCCCCTGCCGGTCAAGTTTCTCCCTAAGTCAAACCCCCCTACCGGCACACCATTTTCTCAATCACGCTTCGCTCATGGAAGTTGTCTGCTGTAAGATCAATGTCAATTTCTTCTATACTTGGTTCGAATCTGAGAAGTTCATAGTTGAAGATATGGATACAAAAAAAGTACTACTCTTATCAGATATGCAATGGTTAGTGAATCAACTCATAGACCTTCTCAATGGGTCAAGTGTCTGATTTTTCCTAAGGGAAATGCAAGACACTTCCGAAGCAATGAGATTAGCAAAGTTCAAAAATAAACTGGGTTGGAACATAAGATGTGTGGTTTGGCCAACTATTGGAGGACGCCTATTCATACATGTACCAGAGGCCAGCACAACAAGGTTGGGCAGATTTTTTGAATATGCTTAACAACTTCATCCAAAGAAACGGGAGCTCTAGAGAAAAGCTTGCAAGTAGTGAGAAGTTACCGATAGTCACCCCCCCCCCCCCCCCCCCCCC
>QLSR01000140.1:1838991-1901805 GCA_031780015.1 Citrullus colocynthis
GTGAGAAGTTACCGATAGTCCCCCCCCCCCCCCCCCTTTTTAGATAAGCAACAACCAAGTTATGCAGAGATATTATCGAAGGGAACAAGTCATAAAAAATTCCCTATTCAGGCACCACTAAAACAGAGCACACCGTCGGAGGCTTTTTTCGTGAAGTTGAATTCTTCTGTTTTAGCACCCGATAAACAGAGGAAGCTACAACGATGGATCCGAAAGGATAAAGAAGTGTTCAAGGAGGATTTCGGAAACCTGTGGGTATTATCATGACTATTTGAGTTTCATGAATGGAAGGATATTGTCAATTTCATAGAAGAATTTTATCAAGTCAAAATTAGCATCAATCCTCTGTTTGCCGATAAAGCCTTAGTTAAAGTTTCTTGAGGTAACTTAGAAGAAATAATTGAATCTCCTGGAAGGTGGTTTGACTATTGAAAATTCCATTTTCTATTTGAAAAGTGGAATTCTCTACTGCACAGCCGGCCTACTTGCATAAAAGGTTATGGAGGATGGTTGTCTATCAAAAATTTGCCATTGGAGTACTGGAGCAGAGCAACTTTTGAAGCCATCAGTACCCATTTTGGAGGATTGGAGGAGATAGCATTAGAAACATTCAAACTTTTGAACGTATCTAAAGCTAAAATCAAAATTAGAAGGAATTTATGTGGATTTATGGCTGCATCAATTGAAATAAAAATGATTTGAGAGGTTCAATATTTTTTAACTTTGGGGATATTGAAGTCATGTAAGCTCCAACCTACATGCAAAAAGAGTTATTCATTAATGACTTCAATAATCAAATTGACCAATGCCGTTTGAATAAAGTAGCAAAGGATGAAGAACGTCTTATTTTTTCGAGCAGCAATCGGGAGATCCAAAATCAGTGTTTGTCGCCGGAGAAGATAATGGAAAAGTCGAGGAAAGAGAAAGTTGCAGCGAAAGATTCAAAGAAAACCAGGGAATATTTTCAAATCAAAAGCGCGCCAAATCAGGTCCGTTTCCAAGAAGCCGAAAACCCAAGGTCGAGTGCAAGAGAAGAAGTTGAAAAGCAAGAAGTTAATAGGAGAGAGAATTTTGGGGGCCGAAATTGCAATGATCCAAGCAGCCCCTGCACAAGTAATCAAAATTCCTCCATAATTAAAAACAACTGGGTGTCCAAGTCCCTTGGTCTCCCCATGTTGGAAAACAATTTTAACCCCGGTTTTTGGTACGCCATTAACGACTCTAAGGAGAATTTTGATGCAGCAGCAGACGACTTTCCATCCAATAAACGGAGTTTTAAGGCAGCAATCAAAAACTTAGCTGAAGATCCACCAAGGATTCCCCACATTCGATCAGGCAAGAACTCCGCTACCAAGAAATCGCTCCTGTTTGCGGTTAGAAAGAAAGTTAATCTCTTCAAGCCCTTCCCAAAACACTTTGTGAAAGGAAAAACCTTTTTCCTCAACTCATGGTCAGCTCTTTCTAATTCAGACTTGCTTAAAGAAAGTTGTGTCAGAATCCAATTATCAGGGAACTTTTCCAGTAGGTCAGTAAAGCCCCCCTACTCTTCTCATACTTCTTAGCCGTCTGTGATCATTCTTCCGAGCTCAAAAAATCATTTTGTGCGAGGTACCTCTTGTCCTTCCCCAACCAAATCAAGATCAAATCCTCAAGAATCAGATGAAGAGTCAATGGTTAGTGCAAGTAGTGATGAATTAGATTTTTATGAAAAAGAGGCCCCTTCTAAAGAAATTGAAGTAGAGGAATCATTTAATGAGGAACTCAATATGCTATTTCAATCCGACGAATACAGAGAAGGCAGAGCAAATGAAGCAGCAATAGCCTTTCCAACTCAAATCAAAGACATTCCTCAGCATCTGAAATCAATCATTGAAGTTTGTGAGATCTCCCTAGTCTAAGTACAGAGCACTTTGTGCTAAGAAGAGAGGCAGAGAAAATGAAGATCATATCATGGAACACAAGAGGAATTGGAGATCAATCCAAGCAATTGGCCCTTAAACGCTTAATCTTGAAGGTTAACCGGATCTGGTGCTTATTCAAGAAACGAAGAAAGAATCGATTGAGATCGATGTCATCAAAGCTTTATGGAGCTCTAAAGACATTGGCTAGATATCTGTTGAAGCCTTTGGAAAATCAGGGGGAATGCTTACCATGAGGGATGGAAGTAAATTATCTATCCTTGAATCTCTTAAGGAGGCTATTCACTCCTCAGTTAAGTGTAAAACCTTAAAAAAGTGTGTTGGGTGACAAATATTTATGGTCCTACCAACTACAAGAAAGAAGGTACATTGGCTGGAATTAGCTTCTCTTTCAACATGACTAGATCGATTCAAGAAAGGTCCCCAATTGGAAGATTGACAAAAGGTATGAGAAAGTTTAATAAGTTCATAAAAAACACTCATCTACTCGAAATTCTACTCTCAAATGGACGTTTTACATAGTCAAGAGAAGGAAGGAGTATGTCAGACAGATTTCTTGTTTCTAATAATTGGGATGAGGCTTTTGAAGACACAAGAGTGACAAGACAAGCAAGACCATATTCTAACCATTTTCCCCTCTTACTAGAAGCTGGTGCTTTTGAATGGGGACCATCTCCCTTTCGTTTTTGTAATAGTTGGCTGCTCAACCATCAATGTTGTAGAATCATTGAAAGATCCTTAGAATCGGGCAATCACCAAGGGTGGATTGGCTTCATTATTTCCTCAAAATTAGGATCAGTAAAAGAATCCGTAAAGCATTGGTGCGTTGATTTTCAAGGAAACCAACAGCTTCAGGGGGAGAAAATTTTAGAACCACTTGACCAAGAAGAATCTAGAGCAGAATCAGTTGACGCCCCTTTGCTCGAAATGGATATGAGAGCTTCCCTAAAGGCAGATTTGATGAGTATTTATAGAATTGAGGAAAGAAACCTCATTCAAAAATGTAAACTCAACTGGCTCAAATTAGAGGATGAAAATTCAAGATTTTTTTACCAGTTCTTGGCTGCAAAAAAAAAAAAAAGAAACCTGATTTTGGAACTAATAAATAACCAAGGCACTCCAACAAACTCCTACCGAGAGATTGAAGCCTTAATCATCAACTTTTACAAAGCCTTATACACCAAGTTGCCTAGTGCTGGCTCCTTTCCTAGTAATTTAGATTGGCAAGTGGTCTCAGATGTGCTAAATAGATGGCTGGTTTCAAGCTTCACACAGGGGGAAATTAGAAAAGCACTAAAAGGGTTGGGGAAGAATAAAGCACCAGGGCCGGACGGATTTACAATGGAATTCCTCATTAAAGTTTGGGAGAAGCTTAAGGATAATTTTATTAGTCTTTTCACTGAATTCTTTTCAAATGGCAAGTTGAATTCTTGTGTAAAGGAGAACTTTATTTGGTTGATCAAAAAGAAAGAGGATGCAATCATGACTAAAGATTTTCGCCCTATAAGTCTCACAACGTTAATGTACAAAGTAATTGGCAAAGTTCCCACTAAAAGATTGAAGAGAATCATGCCAAGTATCATTACTCCTACCCAAAGTGCTTTCGTTGAAGGTCGCCAAATTTTAGATCCCATTCTTATAGCAAACGAAGCTGTGGAAGAATATAGAAGCAAGGAGAAGAAAGGATGGCTCCTCAAACTTGATTTGGAGAAGGCCTTTCATAGAGTTGATTGGGTCTTTTTGGAGAAGATTTTAAAAGGGAACATATATGGTTCAAGATGGATATCATGGATCATGGGTTGTATCAAAAACCCAAAAGTTCTCAATTTTCATCAATGAGGGGCCAAGAGGGAGGTTCATGGCAACAAGAGGAATTCGGCAAGGTGATCCTCTTTCACCCTTCATTTTTCTATTAATAAGTGAAGTATTGAGCAGCCTCATTTCTAGATTCCACAAGAAAAAGAAGTATGAAGGGTTTATTGTTGGAAGAGATAGAGTTCATGTTCCTCTACTCCAATTTGTGGATGATATGTTAATTTTTTGCAAATATGATGTTGAGATGTTAGACAACTTGCACAAAACCATTGAGCTATTCGAATGGTACTCTGGTCAGAATGTAAATTGAGATAAATCAGCCTTGTGTGGGATCAATATAGACGATAACGAAGTTAGCTCGGCTTGTTGCCATGCTGAACTACAAGGTCGAAAAATTGCCTATAATGTATCTTGCTCTACAATTAGGTGGGTATCCAAAGAAGGAGTCATTCTGGCAGTCAATTCTCGATAAAATCCAAGGAAAGTTGAATAAATGGAAGAGGTTTAATTTGTCCAGAGGTGGTAGATTGACCTTATGCAAATCAGTGTTTTCTAATCTTCCCACTTACTATATGTCTATCCTTTTTATGTCAGAAAAGATAGCCTCATCCTTGGAAAGATCAATGAGAAATTTCTTTTGGGAAGGTCACAAAGGGGGCAAATTGAACCGTTTGGTCAAATGGGAGGTAGTCACAAAAGACCAAAAAGATGGGGGCCTCGGTTTGGGAAGTTTGAGATCAAGAAATGTAGCCTTGCTATCTAAAAGGGGGTGGTGGTTTTTAAAAGAATCAGAAGCCCTTTGGAGTATGGTCATAAGGAGTATACATGGTAGCGCTCGCTCCAATTGGCATACAAGTGGAAAGGTGAATGTTAGCTTGAGAAGTCTGTGGATCATCATTTCAAGACTTTGGTCAAAATTGAAGCTTTGGCAGAGTTTAAAGTTAGAAATGGGTGTAGAACGCGTTCTGACTTGACCCTTGGATTGAAAAATTGCCCCTTAGCTCAAGGTTCCCAAGGCTCTTCAAGCTAGCAATCAATTCAAATGGAACAGTCGCAGATTTTTGGGACCCACAAAGATTGCTAAAAGAGGATGAAATTGTAGACTTTCAAAATCTCACGGCAGCAATGACAAACAAAAAAGTGGTAAATGGGCCGGATAAAAGGATTTGGTCTTTGGAACCAAGTGGAGTTTTTTCAGTCAAATCTCTAGCCAAGCATCTATCTTTGGCCTCCCCAATCGATCACGATTTGGAAAAGGGTCTTTGGTATACCAAAAGCCCTCGAAGATTAAACATTACGATCCGACTAATGATCTTTGGATCCTTAAATTGTGCAGTCCTACAGAAAAATCTTCCCTCACACTCCTTGTCACCCCACATTTGCCCTTTATGCCTGGATAACCAGGGGGAGCTGCAGCACCTTTTCTTCGGTTGTAACTACACTTTAAAATGTTGGTATCGGTTGTTTAGCTTCTTCAATGTTTGCTGGGTCTTTGGCGGAAATTTCAATAGTAATGTGATGTAGATAGTAGTCAGTCCAGCTTTGAAAAAGGGGCCTCAATTACTTTGGGACAATGCGGTTAAAGCTATACTATCTGAAATTTGGTTTGAAAGGAATCAGAGGGTTTTTCATGATAAAGTCTCCTCGTGGCTAGATCGTTTCGAGTTTGCTAGACTAAATGCCTCCTCGTGGTGCATTCTTTCAAGACTATTTGAAGGCTACTCTATTCTGGAGTTCAACTTGAATTGGAAGGCCTTCATTAATCCAAACTACTAGTGCTTCCCCTTTCTTTGGTTCTTCTTCTGATCATCTTTTGTATTCTCTTGTACTCAATAGGGCATAGAGATTAGACCCTAGAGATTTTATTTTTTGGTCGTTCGGGTTTTTGTATTGACTCACTTAATACGGATGTGATGATGGTGTTATGGGGGTGTCAACCTAGTTGGGATGCTTGGGTACACCTCCTGATCCTTCTCTTGTACTCTTCTTCACTTGTCTCTTGATGCTAGTTTCTAGTTATCTTGCTATGTGATGAAGTTTGAATTACTGTACTATGAGCTTTGTCTCAATTTATTTTATCAATGAAAGATACTGTTTCTTTTTCAAAAAATAAATAAATAAATAAGTAATCTTCCTAGGCAACAGAGGCTCTCTCCTCTCTCCTCTCCCCACTCCCCTTCCTCCAACCATAGTTCTGACATCCTTCTCCCTCCTCCCTCCTCTCTCCTCCCTCGTATCTCCTCCTCTCTCCATTCTATCCTTTGGCCTTAACTCCAACATCCTCTTGCTTCCCCGATTCAACCTTCAGACCAAAGTTGGGCTTAAGCATGGAAATAAAAAGTTGCAAGGTAAATGGAGTTTCCTTACTACATTTGGAAAGACTCTAATACATTTCTAGTAGAAGATTTGGAGGCAAGCAGAACCTTATCAATGTTAAAATCTCAGCTTGGCTGGTTTGTGGAGAGCATCGCTGAGTTGCTCCAAGGTTCTACTTCCCGTCTTTTTCTTTTTTTTTTTTTCTTTCTTTCTTTAAGGATGGAAGAGATGATTCAGGGGCAATGCGTTTGTCAAAGTTTCGAAAGTCCTCAGGTTGGATAATGAGATGTATTGTCTGGACTTATACAGGTTGTCGATATTTTATTCATGTATCCTCGGGTGACTCGCAGTTCGGTTGGCAAACTTTTGTGTACATGTTAAAAGATTTTGAGAAAATTAATGAAGCACCTTCTACATCTCCCTCTAAGGTATCTAACAAGAAAGAAAGTTATTTGGAGATAGCAAAGTCAAGACTTGCAAACCACAAACCAGAACCTTCCTGACTGAATCAAACTAAGGAAACGGTCATTTGAAGTCGTTGGAGCATACTTTGGAGGATTGGAAAGTATACCACTGATACTGTAAATCTTCTCAACGTCTCTGAAGCTAAAACTCAAGTTAAGAAAAATTTATATGGATTTATTCCAGCAACGATACAGATTACCAATGAAAAGAGAGGAAATATTTATTTGAATTTGGAAGACATTTATCAGTTGATCCACCAAGTAAGACTACAGGGGATCTTTTCATTAAAGATTTTACCAATCCAATTGACAATGTTCGATTAAATCAGGTTATGAAAGATAAAGGTGTGGAGCTTATTTCATTAAATCCTGAGTTAGAATTTCTTCTACCTTCTCGGATTATGCCACATTTCTCAAGATGCCCTTTCATCTCAATTGAAAAGAAGAACTTGTTCAAGTTGCAGACCAAATCGGAAGCTCACCAAATGCCTTCACCTGCCTCCAAGTTTGGGTATTACTCTCAGCAAATGCAGGATCAAGACTTGTCTAATGTGAACTCGATTGAGGATAAAGCGATAGATCATTCAATGAGAGGAAAGAGAACTTTCGGCCACTCAAAATCGGAGCCACCTAATAGGGGACGCTTCATTTTCCCACCAATTGATATAGTTGTCAATAATTTATCTTGTGAGTTGCCAGTAAAAGAAGCTCAACAGTCACCTAAATTCAATCATTTTGCCGACTCTACTCCTGCAAGAGACGAAGAGAATTCCGCTCATAGTCCAATAGTAAAAAACCCCATACCCTTCATTAATGACATGTCAGTAAAGCTCCCTTCCAATGGTCCTCCCCCCGGAATCTCAAGTGATGAAGGATCAAAGGCTCCATTGGCCCCTACTCTACTAATCCCCTATTTCAAGAAAGTCGAAAACTCATCCTTCGTTCAAGAGCCACTCCCAAGAAAAAGGCCTCATTTGCTAAAACCTTATGCAAAACACTTCATTAGAAGAAAGACATCCTTCCTCAACTCTTGGTCAGCCATTGTAAATTCAGACTTGCTTGAAAAGTGTTGTGTCAGGGTTCAAAACCCTCGAGTATTCCCTAACAGGTTAGTCAAATCTCCTCCTAATACTTGTTTTTTTAATCATTCCAAATTCAACATCTCTGGCTCAGATGTGCCTTTTTGTACAAGGTACCCCGAGCAATCAACCAAAGTCGACTCAATCACTAGTGCTAGTAGTGAAGATCTAGAAAGAATCAAGAAGAGGCAGAGACTTCTGATGGTTATGGCAATGATCTGCAACACTTATTTCAATAAGAGGAAGGCCAGGTGATTCCATGCTCCATCTATTCACTCCATTGATAAGAAGGAAATTCCCCAGAATTTGATCTCACTTGTGGAAGACTGGACACAAGTTAAACAAGGACTGAAAGTTGTATTTGTTTTGTCCTAATGAAGATCCTATCGTGGAATACAAGAGGTTTAGGGGATAAGTCCAAAAGATTGGCATTAAGAAGATGTTTGAAGAAATTAAACCCGGATATAGCCTTAATTCGAGAAACAAAGAGAGATGCCTTCGATGCTGACATAATAAAAGAGTTATGGAGCTTGAAAGATATTGGTTGGGCCTTTGTTGAGGCGTATGGCA
Organism: Citrullus colocynthis; assembly: GCA_031780015.1. Classification (NCBI taxonomy): domain Eukaryota; kingdom Viridiplantae; phylum Streptophyta; class Magnoliopsida; order Cucurbitales; family Cucurbitaceae; genus Citrullus; species Citrullus colocynthis. Next base: position 1,847,155 of record QLSR01000140.1, read on the forward strand.
AATCAGGGGGAATATTATCAATGTGGGATGAGAGCAAAATTTCGGTTATTGAAGTGACAAAAGGAGGACACTCTTTATCCATTAAATGCTTGACTATAGGTAAGAAAGACTTGTTTAAAATGTGCTAAGGAACTAAATTTGTTCCAAAGCTTTGAAATGCTAATCCAAGGGCATCTCAAGCTCAACCCATGCTTGCCGGATGCGTGCCAATTATAAGAATCTGATCTGTTGTATTTTGTGTTGTCTCATTTCATTATCTTAATGAAGAGGCTTGTTTCCTTTTTCAAAAAAAAATAAATAAATAATCTATCTCAAAACTACATAAAAATTTGCAAAATACTATCATTTTGGTTTTAAAATTTGTTGACAGAAAAACATGATTCAAAATTACTTTAATCTCAGATCATTCTATTCTATCGTCTATAGGATAACAATAAACAAAATTCATTTGAAATCCGTTAGGATTTGATACACTCGAACATAACATTTTAGGGGTGGTATCAAGAACCTGTAAGTCATCTAATTCTTCTCTCATTGAATCAGAGTCTTGCCACTGAATACTGACTTGTGTGAAGGTCCTGGAGAAATAAAAGAAAATGAATAAGAAAAAATTACTTTTTATTACTAGCCAGAAACTTCTATCAATATCTGACCTTTCCGTATTATTTACATTCACGATAATAAACAGATAATAAAAATAATTCCATGAAAAAATTAAAGCCCAAAATTAGGCAAATTTGTAATACTAGAAAGATATTTGGCCAACATAACACTCTGGCAATTGATTGGCGATGTAGTTGGATTAGAGCAAATTGGGTAAATTCATGTTAATTTTGATTTAAGCCTTGAATAATCATTTTTAGTGTCTTTATTTAAGATACAGATTCCACAAAGGAGTAAAAGAGAAAACACAAAAAGACAGTAGAATAACCATAAAGGAACAACAAAAATCTAAGGAAGATATATAAAAACATTCCAGTAGATGCAAATATTTTGCTGAGATTGTCCCATGAATGACCTAGATAAGGAGTACCAAGAAGAAACTTTGAACCAAGCTAACTCAAAATGATTAATCCAAGAAAGAGACTTGTCGTGAAAGATTCTTTGATTCCTCTCTAACCATGATTTAGATAGAATTGCTTTCACTCCATTAATCCAAGAAAGAGACTTGTTAAGATAGATTGCTTCTGAAAATATTGGAGAAGATCTAATGTAGATTAAAGATCTCAAACAATTTTGCCCAACAGAATGAAGGCATGATGCATTTTCTGGGAATTTTCACCTGCAAAATATCTGAAGAACTAAGGCTATCATTTAACATAGTCCATAAGAGAACATTAATTCTCTTTGGGTCGTTTGGTTGGAGGGTTTTCTAGATGAGAATTGACACAGCCATCCAAAATCGATGATTGTTACATAGTTTTTAACACTTTACCTGGGAATCAACAATTTTGCTAGTGTTACCGACGAGTAACCATTTCTGCTGGTGTTACTGATGGGTGACCATTTCTGTTGGGCTACTTCAATTATACCTTTCCTAATCTATATTTGAAAGTTCTGTTTGATTGAACGGGTTGACTGATTGAAAGTTTTGTATTTGAAAAGATTGAAAGATTTGTAGTTTAAAAACTATGGAAGTTCTTTTATAAAAGTTCTGAAAGCTTATTCGAACATTTTGGTTTTGTTGTAAGACTATTTGGAAGTTGCAACTAGAAACATTTTAGTTCTGGAAGTTTATTTGCTTGAATGATTTTGATTTTAGAAGTACGGTTTGTAGCAAAGCTTTGACTGAAAGTTCTGAAATGTTTGTATTTTGATTTTCAAAAGTTCTAAAAGAAGATGAATTTCAAAGCTAGGTAAAAAAGAAAGGATACATAGTCTCAATAAAAAGCTAAGAGGTTATGGTTTCAACCCATGGATTCAATATCCAAGGATGACAAGGCTATGATTAAGTTATAGTCACCTACCTAGGATTTAATATCCTACGAGTTTTCTTGACACCCAAATGTTTAGAGTCAGGCAGGTTGTCTCATGAGATTAGTCGAGGTGTGCGTAAGTTGGCCCGGATACTTACGGATGTCCAAGAAAAAAAAAGCAAAAAAAGCTTGACATGGAAATTGCTTATTGAGTATTTTTGTACTCATCTTTGTTTTTCTAAAATGCTTTCAAATGATAGTTCTGAAGAAAAAGGAGTTTGGCGTTCTTGGATACGACATCGAAGGATGTTTCTTTTCAGATTTGATAGTTTGACTTAGAACTTGTTTGTAATAAGATGCTTCTACTACTTTGTGTAAGTTGTAAAAATTTACAATGGTTATGTTTCTACATTTTTGTTATAATAGTGGTATTGGCAATACGAGCTGTTACAATAGCTGTATTGGCAATACGGGCTGTTACATTATCATATCCAAATCTTGGAAAAAGGTGGAGAGTCTTGCTCATTTCAAAGTTGGCAATGGGAGTCAAGATTTCATTTTGGATGAATCCATGGCTTAATGGTGCTTCCCTCAAAGATAGTTCTCCTCCTCCTCTCTTCTTTCTCCTCCTCCGGTATTCCCCACCTTCCCTCTCTATTCTCCTCTCTCTTCTCCTCTACCTCTGTTCCTACCTCCTCCTCCCATCTATGGCGGCAAATAAATGGTCAGATTTCAACTCCTCAATTAAAGTATTCAGACATATTTAATCAGTTATTGCTTGTGATTCATTACAACATAAATTTTGCATTGGAAGTGGAAAGTTGCAAAATACAAGGGTCCTTTTACTATATTTGGTTCGAGGGCAGCGTTTTCAATATCTGGAAGCCAAGAAGTTCATACCAATTTCCTCTACCCAGCTGAGGTGGTTTATAAATTCCATTTCATAGCTACTTCAGGGTCCTTTTGATAGATTTTTTCCGAAAGAAGAATAGAGATGATTATGGTACTTCGAGTATATCAAAATTTAAAGCTAATGCATAATGGATTCTCAAATGCGTAGTTTGGCCAGTAACAGGGAGAAGATTCTTCATTCACATCCAAGCGGGCCCCTCTCAGAAAGGTTGGAAAATTCTTCTTAAAATGATATAAAGTTTTTCAAAGAAAGTTATCTACACTCAGGGGCATAGTCATTGCCTAGCCAAGTTGACCACAGTCATATCAAAAGAGATGAACTACCTTCAGCTCAATTTAAAAGTCCAAGCTATGCTGAAATGGCCAAAAAAGTTGGAATCCATCATCCATCTGTTTCAGCACCGGAAAAACAGAACATAGAAAATGGGAAATCATTGGTCAATCAGTCCTCTGTTTTGGTAGGAGTAAAACGGAGTATCAACTCTTCCTGGGATTAGCTTAATGAAGAGGTTCTACAAGAAGATTTAATAACCTATGGATAATCTCACGATTGTTCGAGTTTGATGATTGGAAGGAGATAGCGAAAGTGTTGGAAGAGATGTTCAACACTAAAGTTATCATAAATCCTTTGTTCGCTGAAAACACTATATTCAAATTAGAGGAAGGTTTGATAGTTGACCTCATCGACGAACTTGGAGCTTGGAAGGAGCTAGAGCCGTTTCACTTGCTATTCGAAAAATGAAACAAATTCAAGCATGGCAGACCATCACTAATGAAAGGTTATGGTGGTTGGGTTAAAATAAAAAATCTCTCCCTAGACTATTGGTGCAAAAAAACTTTTAAAGCAATTGGAGAATATTTTGGGGGCCTTAAGGAGATCCCTAATGAAACTCTGAATCTACTGAATTGCTCGGAAGTAAAAATTAGGGTAAAGAGAAACTTGTGCGGGTTTTTGCCTTCAACAATTGAAATCATTGATGTTAATAGAGGAAATATCTTTTTGAATTTTGGTGACTGGAACCCACACACATTAAAAAATTAACTCCAAACAAATTGAGGAAAAGGACAACAACCCTAATGCTTCATATAGGAACCAATTCATTTCGAATGACTTTATTCTTAACGGGCCTATGATGTCGAAGAGTTAGTCCCAAAAGGGAGGAAAAAAAAAGCTGATGCCATTCTTTACACTAAACAAGGCATAAATATGTTAGGCTAAAGTATGGGGGTCTCCTTTTTCTCTATTTTGTTTATCATGGACCATATGTAACCCGCTTGCAAAAGGAGACTAAATTTTTGATGAACTTGATCACAATCGAACTTTCCCTTTTACATCCCAATGGCCTATTAGAAGAAGAAAACAAAATCTCATTCATTAAATCATAAAGACAAAAGAAAATGTTCTCCTACCTTTTATACCAAGAGAAATCGTTGGGTATGCTTGCTTTGGCATTTTTAAGATGATCAAGTTGAACTAAGACATCAAGCAATTTCAGCATTGACCTAAGATGGAAAAGCTTAATTAGAATTTAGAAATATTGAAAATTTGACATAAAATTAAAACGTCCCAACATTAGGGGATAAGTGATAGTGTAATTATATGTTAGAGGAGCCTGAGTTCAAACTTATCATAACACACCAGAGATGAGTAACTGTTGGGCCATTGATGCGCCTCTCAGGCCTCGAGAAACGTTGCATATCAGCAGCAAGCTGCATAAAGGACAGCGTACATCAATGGTAATTTAAATTAACAATAATGGAACAATTCGCTAAAAGCAATACCTTCGATGCAGCTGATGCTTGCCATCTCTGAATCTCACGTAGACGACTCATTTCCAAATCCAAAACTTGATACGTTTCCAAATATAGGTCAGCTTGACTTTGCTTCATAGATTCAGGTAGCTGCCAAAATTTTAACCAATAAGCACAGGTCTGGGAGAAATTATTTTCTTATTCAACTTAGGAAACAATTACAAGAAAATTTAGTATGACAAGAATTCAAGAAAACAAAATCTAACTCAGAGGATATATTTGCAGATGCCAATAATCATAATTTTGCAAGTGTAGACACTAGTTCACTTAATTCAAAGCCTTTTCTGCAGCTTCTCCAATGTCTTTTTTGATTCCTGACAAATTCATTTCTTTGGTTAAGGTTTTCCGTCTTCAGTTGCAGGCAATTCCTTCTAGTTCTCCCAGGAGTTACAGTTTAAGGGTAATGTCTTACTTGTTCAGAGCTATTTGCATTTTTATGGATTGTTCAAGGTATTAGAGATTTTTAAAGAAAGGAAAATTTCATTGGAAGGAGTGTCCTTTGTTAGATGGAAGGTAATTTCTCTCTCCTCTCTCCTCCCTTCCCCTCTCCCTCAACGGTCTCTGGACCGGCGATTGTCATTCTCCGGCAACCCTTCCAGAACTTCACAAGCTATAGAAGTAAAAAGTTGCAAGATCAACGAGTCATTGTATTGTATTTGGTTCAAAGCCGGTTTGTTTCACGTGTAAGACATAAAAGCTAGCAAGAGTATCCGAATCTCACTCTCCCAGCTAAGATGGTTCCTAGAGACTATTTATGAGCTTCTTCATACTCCCAGCCGTTTTTACCTAAAAATGAACATGACGATTATGGGGCAATGAGATTATCTTAGTTTCGTACTAACTCGGGCTGGTTCTTGAGGTGCGTCGTTTGGCCTGCTTACGGTGGTCGATTTTTCATTCACGTCCACTCGAACCCTTCACATAATGGATGGATATCTTTTGTCGAAATGATGAGTAGATTTTTAAAAATGGAATCGTTTTCGACATGGTTGCCCTTTAGTTGTTGAAGGGTATGGAGGTTGGATCTCGATCACAAATCTTCCTTTGGATTACTGGAGTAGACAAACTTTTGAGGCTATTGGAGCATATTTCGGAGGCCTTGAGGGCATTGCAACGGAAACTTTGAACCTTCTCAATTGCTATGTAGCTAAGATTCAAGTGAAGAAGAATTTGTGTGGTTTTATGCATTCTACCATAGAAATTATTTTCGTTAATCGCGGTAATATTTTTAAAAATTTTGGTGATATAAAAGCTCTTGAAGCCTCAATAATTACGAATGGTAAATTGTTGATTAAGAATTTCACTAATTCTCTTGATTTAGTTCAATTGCGACAGGTTTTACAAGATGAAAGCTTGAATTTCAGTTTTGATAACCTAGTAGTGGATTTTCTTGATTCAATTCAATCCATTGCACTTTTCTCTCAGAAAGGAGATTCCTTATCAAAGAAGAGCTTGGAAATGCCACAGTTACTAATAGAAACAGAGATGAAGACTATTTCTGAGGTTGAAGACGATCCAGAAGACAAGGTAAAAGAAAGTGCGAATGTTGTTTTCTCAAATCCAGACTTCGTTTTAATGAAGAAAGAGAAGTCATCTCAACCAATGTCTATTTGCAGCAAAGGCCAACTGATTTTCAGAAATAGTAGAAAGTTGCCCACATTAGTTGGGCCCATTTTGTTGCATTCTCTATCAAAAGGCCAAAGAACCCAAGACCATATTCTTTCGAGATGTGAGTTTGCGAAATCTGTTTCAAGTTATTTTATTTTTTACAAACGTTTGGTTTTTTACTAGCCCATCATATTGATACTAGTGATATGATCTGGAAGTTCCTCCTCCCTCCACCTTTTCGTGAAAAGGACTAGTTTTTATGGCTTGCCAAGGTGTGGGCTATATTATCTAACCTTTAGATGTTTTTCCCTCGTATTTCATGTTTCTCTTTGAGCTTCGGTTCAAAGAGATTTTGTAATTATTCTATAGATTCTATTTTGAACAACTGGAGCCCTTTACTTTAGAGGTCTTCCTTTTTTAGGGCTTGTCTTTTTATGCCCTTGTATTCTTTCAATCGTTCACAAGGAAAGTTGTTGTTTCATCCAAAAATGAAAACAATACAAGTATGATTGACGTCGAAAGTTGTTGCACCTTGTCAGAAGTTTTTCTGCAATAACAAGTTACCAATGCAATACAGATATTAACTTATCACATAAATATGGACCTGTGAACGCTACACATCTTCACATAATATGATCGAGTTTATGTTCCATGATGCTTACAGACAAAGATGTTGCCTATCAAGAAAATTGCATTCATGAATTGTAGTAATAATATTACACGTGCAATAGTCGGTATCAAATACTTTTATAAAAGAATTTTAACCTGCGGAAGTGCTTTAACACAGCTTCGATATGTATAAAGCACCGATGCCATCTCTTTACCCTCATGAATAAGAGCATTCTGCAAATGAGTAATATCAACAAACAGATTGATTGGAAGCATCTTAACGTTACAGAGAAATTGCAGCAAAAGGGTAACCTTCTTAAATGGATTAAGACATATTGTCAATAAGAAATTACTTGATCTTTTTGTAAAAAGAAAGAAACAAAGCATTTCATTGATAAAATGAAAAGAGACTAACACTCAAATTACAAAGAAACAAATAAACAAAAATAGCAAATACAACCCATGCAGTCAAAAACAACCAATAATAGCACTTGAAAAGACGTAGAAAACCTTTGATAACTAAAAAGAAAAACTGTATTAAGATCTTTGGTTTGGTTTTGGGTTGCTGTTAGGTTTCTTATTTACTTTATTTTGATTGGTGTACGAAAATGATAATGGTGCTAAGGGGGTGTCAACCTAGTTGAGATGCTCGGGTGCACCAGCTGATCCAGACTTTACATGGTTCCTATGTATTTGTCTCTTGTACATTGAGCATTAGTCTCATTTCATTAATTTAATGAAGAGACTCATTTCAGTTTGAGAAAAAAAAAAGATAACTAAAAAGAAAAAGATATTAAAAGAAAAAACTAATCCTCAAGATACAAGGAAACAAAACAAAAACAAAAACAAAAAAAAAAAAAAACAAGAAATTACTCGATCCACTATAAAGATCGTTCCAAACACTCGGTTTCTTATCATTTTATTGAAAAGGAAATGAATCAGTGAAGAAATGAAAATAGAGTAATCCTCAAAATACATGGAACCGAAAAGTAATAAAAACAAAACTACAAGAAAAATACAAAAGCAATTACATAATATAAGGCCTAAGCAGGAAGGACAAAGGCATTCCGATTTATATGCTCGGTTTCTTATCAAGAAATATATGTGTGTGTGTGCGTTCTGATTTTGGGAGTAGTGCTCTCTCCCCCTCAATGTGTAGTAGCTTATCCTTAAGGAGTTAGGAGTTCCTAAATTATCTCCTTCTCCATTGCCCTCTTTTCTACTAGAATGCATAATAGGATTTTTAAGGAGTTTGGCCTCTCAATGTGCTTACCTCTTAACCAAATGTTTGAGGAGTATGAGATTTCAAGGAAAAACTATAATTTTGTGGTGTTGTACCCACTATAGCTCTCCCTTGGCTAATTTGAAAAGAATGGAATCACCTTTCCGGACTAATGTTACATCAAGTTCCTTCTTGGTGTTGTTCAAACCACGAGAAATTATTTTGTAATCATAGTCTTCTAATCATATCTTTGGATTGGAAAGCTTTCTTGTTGTTGGTGGTTTTGTTTATTTGAAAATGAGGCCATATAGACAAACATCAATTAGGTCCAAAAGGAACGAGAAGCTGTCTACTAAGCATTTTTGGACCGTATCAAATAATGGCTCAGGTGGGTTCATTGGCTTATCATTTGCAGTTGCTAGAGGGAGCTACAGTCCATCCTTGGCTTATCGTCTGCAGTTGCAAATCCCATTGATTATGCTCGAATGAAAAAAGTCAAAGAGGATGAAGATGATGTTTTTTCTTCCCCAAAAATGGTGCTACTTAGTCCAAACTCCGATCAGTTACAATCGGAACAGCAGAAGAAATCAACGAATCAAGCGGCTGGAATCCAACAATCGGAAAGAAGTTAAAGGGATCAGCAGCTTTTCATGCGGAAAAAAATAATAATGAGAAGGCGCCAAGTTTGTTTAGGTACTCAGAATTCGAAGGGCAGCCGTAAAAAATCCATCAGTCTCAAAGCATGTAGAAAGAAATTCGGTATTTACGAAGAAAGAGAAAAGGAATGAAGCCGGAAGAATTAATGACTCCTCCGAAAAGGATCTGACCCCTGACATTCTGTCTGGGGAAATCCTTCAATCAGCTAAGCCCAAATGCCTTGTTTCTATCCAAAGATATGTGTTCAATTGTTTCAGGTTTGTTCGAGGTCAAGTCATTTGAGAAATGTGTTCATCTTGAGATATGTGTTCAATTGTTTCAGGTAGCAATGAATGTGACTTCTTAAACACTTGAGTTAAATGTTCTAGGTCATCTTCCACATGCACTTGACTAACAAAATCAAAACAAAAGCCTCTTGGAAAGACCATCCACGAGAACCAAAGAATCAGAATAACTCTCCTCAATAAATGAAGAGCTCCACATAAAAGTTATCGTTCACATATAAAAGAAAGTGATTTTTGTTCATAGATAAAAGAATAAACTTAAATACTTGACATGGAAAGTAAAACAGCATACCAACTGATTGAGAGCTTTGGTGTCTTCTGTTAGGGATAGACGATACGCGGAAACATCACTATACTCTACAACAATTATTCTATATCAGTTGTGCAAGTAATGAATCATCTTATATTCAGGGATGCCTTTATAGAGAAAAACAAAATATATTATAAAAAAATGAATATTTAGAACAAAAGGAGAATGAGAGATCATCTAACTATAAACTCAAATAAAAAATAATTATAAAAATTAAAAATTAACTAAGAGTGTGAGATTCATGGATCATTACGAGTACCAATAATATCTAATGTGGCTCAATCGAGGACTTCATCCATCCATGGTTGAGAAGCCATTTGTTAATTTTGTAGTCGAGTTTGACAAATTTCAAGAGTACTAAAATCATCAAAAGCATCTTCTTTATCATCGATGCACTCCTATTACATTGTCGATTCAAGTAACATGAATTGTTGTCTTTTTTCCTCATCTACCTAATGGTTCATAGACTCTAGTGCTACTAATCATATGACAGGTGATTTCAATTTATTTTCCACCCTTTTATCATCTACATCCCTTGCGAATGTTACTATAGCAAATGAATCAAAATCTTATGTTCTTGGATCAGGCATAGTAAACCTCACCCCATCTCTTTCTTTTTAATTTGCTGTACATTTACTTGAATTCTCTTTTAACTTGATATTGTTAGTAGACTCACTGATGACCTTAATTTTCATGTCTCAACCTATCCTGACTAATGCTTGTTTCAATATTTTGAGATGAAGAAGAATATTGGGTTGGGAGAGGAAATGAATCTAGAGGACTTTATACTTTTGATCATCGAGTACCAAAAGTTATGGTGTTCAGGGGTTGTTTCTATTTTTTATGTCCATTGTTGTCTAGGACATCCATCTCTCAAAATATGGAGAATGTCCTGCCCCAGACCCAGTTTCATGATTTGTCTTCAATAAACTGTTCGTCATGTCAGTTTCCAGATTTCATTTTCTTAGTTCGAGATAGAATCAATAAACGAGCAATTTCTCCCTTTGAGTTTCATTGATTCTGATATTTTGTTGATTCCAACTCTACCCTCAATCCATCCTTAGTAATTGTCATGGAAAATACCATCGCCATAAATCCTCTGTTCTGTTCCAGCAAAAAGTTTCTAAAACAATCGTCCGCATTTGAAGAATAGAAAAAAAGTTAAATTCAAGAGCAGGTATTCTTTTCAACGCCAAAATCATAGCTGTATTAAATCCAGATGCTCAATGTCCATAAACAACTCTAGAAAATGCATACCTATTGGACTCTCAGTTGCGCCTCTCTCAGTTGACACCCAAATACCCGGTCCTTGCAACTCTGGCTGATCATCCTACATCAATTGAAGTCGGAATCTAATAAATGCAAGCATTTAAAGTTCAGAAGTAAAACCCATTACAGAATTCTCATTTCTGACCAAAAACATACTAAATTGAAAGCTAAACAACTGAAACAAGTCTCACGAAATGGATTAGTAAAGCATCGAAAGTCAAATGACCGCCAAAAATAAACAAATGGTAGTTTCTGAAAGTGGTCAAGCATTACCTCAAGGGAGAATGTGGACAACGCAGCAATGGCTTCTTCGACAGGAACAGCCATTGAGGAGTGAAACAAAGAGAGATCTAGAAAGAGGCCGCGTTTAAGATTATATGTTTAGCATAGAATCTCGGTTGAAGTCGTTCTGCTTCGGTAAACTCACTTTCTCCTTCGTCTCTTTCGGTGTTGGTTTCTTTGTTTTTACTCCAAAATTTCAGTTGAGGGAGTGCGGTAGGGAGAATTGGGAAATTGTGCTTGATGTCCTCAACCGGATGTCACAACTCAAAAATGTCACAAATAGTTTGTTATTTGGAAGAGTGTCAAGCTGTCAACTATCGATTTTTTTTATGGTAATTGACACAAACATGGGATTTTTTTTTTTTTTTTATATATGAATAGCCCCTTTTAGGAGTCCAAATCTAAGATTCAAAAACACTTGAAATTTGGCATTTTGAATATGGTGTTGTGTGTGAAAGTACCAATTTGACCCCGAAACGAGTGAGAAGGCTGGAGGCAACCACAATTTATCGCTCCTCTCGCGATAAATTGTGACACTTGCTTGTCTCATGCTAGTCTCGTATAACCACTCATACCAAATCTTAAGAAGTAAGCATGGAAACAAATAATTCATTTTAATGCTTATACAAATCCTTTAATAAGATTATAACTCTTTTCATAACCCAACTTTATCTATTGAAAAGTACAACTATTCTAAGGCAGACCTCAACATCACATGGCAACTAGGACTCCTTTGCTACTTCAGAAAGAAAAACATAAAAGAAAAGAATGAGCTAGAAGCCTAGTGAGTGGTAAATAACATATAAACATAGGGTTCCTCTCAACCCTTAACAATAAAACAAGTTCTACATCAACGCATCATAATGAGGTAACTACTCAAACCTCTGAACTTGTTAGGTCTCTTGGTGAAATTTGCTTATGATCAATTGTGTGAGTGAACTTTCATGTCCTCACATCCTATTTATAGTTTTTAGGAACTCATCGTTGTCATCCAATTTTTCTTCCAAGTATGACACCTTAACACTTAATAGCTTCAACATGCATAAACCAACACTCCCCTTCATGCACTTTGTCAACTCCTCCTTCAGATGACTCAATGTCCAACTAAGGTGAAACTTCACCTCAAAGCTCACCAACTCCTACATTGACCTTTAGTCAAATTCACACAATGTTACCACTTCACCTCTTAAGGTGTTCACTTCAGAGATAATGTTGTGTTAAAAATCAGTTTAGATGAAGTGTTGGTTTGGTCTTATGGCCCATTGAAAATCTAGAGAATTTATTCAATAAAACGCAAGTTTTTCGGTTAAAAACCCAAGTACAAACTTATAACAGGTTTCCTGAGGAGTCTAGAGTCGAACTCAGGGATTTGAGAAAAATTTATGTTAAGAACTTTTTTTTGCTAATTTGATGTGGGATATTATATAAAAGAATGCGTTTTAAATGAATGCGTTGAAGAATTCTTTCTACAGTAATTACTTACAAATGTATATACAAATATGTGGACATGGAAGATAACTATGCATGGAAATTGGTGAACGTGAAAATGTCAAGTACAAATATAACCAAACAGCAGGCGTTAATGTGGAAAATTCTATGGAGAAAGCATGGTTGAGAAGAATTCACTAACATTTTCCTAAGTGTTGATTAAGCGAGCGTTCATGTCTTAACTTTTAAAAATTTGAGAACTGATCTCTCGATGCTTCAACGCGCCACATTTATCTTATCTCTAAGATGAATGCAGAGTTTTTTTTAGACAAAAGATTAACCTTATCTCTAAAGAAAACTCTCTTCTTGTTCAAATAAAACTAGTAATCACTTACTCTCACAAATAGTTGATCATGCTTACTTAAACTTATTTGTTTGATAGATTCATGCAAGATTTTAAGCACACATTTAAACAAGATGAATGCGACTTAAGCAAAACTTTGGAAAAATATTAGTTTCGACCACTCAACTCATTGAGAAATTTAGTTGCTCATAATTGAAAATGAGAATGATAAAAATGAATGGAAATATGGAATGATCAAATTTATATTAAAGATAATTGTGAATCTTTCGATATCACGATCTTAATACAAAGAAGACAGTTTGAGAATGGAAGCGAAATATGAAATGAATAACGTCAAGCCGTGAATGGCAACATCTTGCTTCTTCGAGGCTTGAGATGGATGCTACTTGATGTATTTGCACAGAGTGAGGAGATGGATTCTCACTTTTCGATAGGCAAAACTAAGTTCTCACTCAGGATTTTCTCAAAGAAAAGTTCGAGATTGAAGATGGAGGTGGAAGTGAGGGAGATTGAGTAGAGCTTTCGCCAACTATTTCTCTCTATCCTTCATGTTGAGCTCTTATAAGCTATTTATAAGCGTTCAAAAGGTGATCTTCATGATTGTCTGACACCTTTGCATTTAATTTTATACCCTACTGTGTAGACTTCTTCACATCTCAGATTCATTGACTCTAACGTGGCTTAATCAAATTAGTCATCCACTTGTATGTTGACTTGACAGTCACCACCCTTCAGTTTATCTATTCTTTTCTTCTCGATGTCGGGTTCCTCAACGCGTTGATCAGTAGTATTGGCTTGGTCTCGATCTGTCTGACAACTTCTTTTCTTGTCTTTAGTCGTTTTTTGTTTCTTTTCATTGAATCTTGTGTTAAAAAATATACAAATCTCATAATTTTCAAGATAAAAGCTTCCCTAAACATTATGAACATAAAGATACCCATTTTACACCATTTCCTTCTGAAACTCATGTGTTCATCAGTTATTCTAATTATTCCAAATAAACAGCACGATAACTTGTATTTCTATAAGTTATCAGTTAGCCACACCTTTGAAATTTGGTCCAACCAACCTTATGAATGCAAGTTTAACCTTCCTCAAGACCTTCCATGCATCCATCTATGCCCGTTTTCACCTACCATGCGTCAAACATAGCCTTACTATGCGTCAAACATAGTCTAACATACTAGGCTCCAAGTTCAACTCATAGTGCCAAGTTGGAGTTTACCTCATAGTTTCCATTTTCAAAGCATAGTTAACTTTCATTCTCAAAGCATAGTCCACAACTTTTAAAGTTCATAGGGTAGTTTTCTCTCATCCACCCAACTCCACAAGCCACACTTCAACCCTTCATAAAGAAGTTCCTTTAGAGTTTTGGATGTCAAAAATCAGCTTAAGAGAAATGGTGAAAAGATTGATGATGTTAAAATCATGGAGAAAATACTTAGATCATTAGATCCAAAGTTTGAACATATTGTTGCCATAATTGAAGAAACAAAAAACTTGGAGGTCGTGACTATTGAGCAACTCATGGGTTCGTTACAAGCATATGAAGAAAAGAAAAAGAAGGAAGGAATCATGGATCAATTGCTCAAATTGTGGGTTGATTCGGCTACTGGAAAAGTCAACCCCAACAATAGAAGTGAACACAACGAGGATGAGGAAGAGGACATAGACAAGGATAAAGATGTGGTTGGAGGCCAAATGAAGACAACAACAATAACTCCCAAAGAGGATCGGGAAACTCAACAAAAGGTTGTGGACAAGACAACTCAAGATCAAGGTACGATAAATCAATATAAAACTTTTCAATTAAAGGAGTTACAAAGAGAGATTTAATTTTGTGGTTCAGCCTTATACAGATTCATTGTATAGGATGCCCCTACTTACATGTCATTACACGAATGATTTGGATCAAACCTTTTGTAACACTTACAACATTTATAACACTTACAAAGTGGGTCGTATCCATAGTGTTACCAGGATGAGACACCCAACCTCACCCATATACTATAGACCTTTTAGGTTACTTCTTGAACACAATCCAATTGTATGTCAACCACATACTGTTCAAGATACATTAAATAACCTAGGATCTTAGTTTATTGGATTTTGAGTTATGCACACAAATAACAAAATAAATAATACTTTATTTATTAATTTATTTACAAATTTATAGACTACAAGATTTAGGACATAAATCCCAACAATTACTTTTTTCTCCTTAAGTTCCACTGATCCTCTAATGAAAAACATGTTTATGGTCTCATCACAAACAAACCTCTCTCGGGTCCAATGAGAGGGAGGAGCCCCTTGTTCAATACCTAGATTCAACACATAAGAAAGCAATTTATCTACTTTCCTTGAGAACGGAAAAGAGTGAACTTCATCTTGTGTAGTTATGTTCCCAACTCCCTACTTGGACAAATCCCCAAAATGGTAGGCTTATTGAGTCGGTGACACGAGCCACTCTCACCCATACAAGTCAAAGGATTGCCCTCATATACAGGAGTCCACAACTCACCGAGGATTGAGATCAAGTTATTTAAGGTCATCCTATGAAAAGTTAATCTCTTCAATCAACGATGTTATAAAGAGAGATTAATCATTTCATGGTCTGATCTTATACAAACTCTTCATACAAGATACTCCCACTCACATGTCTCCAAATGAACAATTTTTAGATCAAATCGTTTGTAGTACTTACAACTCTTGTAACAATTACAAAATGAGTCATATTCATAGTGTCACTAAGATAAGACACCTAACTTTATCCATATACTATATACCTTTAGGTTATTTCTTGAACATGATCCACCCGTATGTCAACTACATACATGTCCAAGACTTTATGTAATAACCTTGGATGTTTCCAGTTAATGGATAAATTTGATATTGCATAATTAGTGATTAAATTAATCAATTAATAAATTATGAGGCTTTAGGGCATAAATCCCAACATGATGATCCTTGGCTCCTTAAACCAACTTCTTTTAAAGCCAGTGACGTGGACTCTTGAGGCATCTAAGGAGAGAGTGTCACACCCCTCCCTAAGTTATCATCTCAACCTAGGGAAAGATGTGAGGACAGTAAGTATTAACCATTTTACGGCAATCACTGATCTATCTGTCTTCCTAAGTACCTGATAGAATAGTATAATCATGACATAATATAACCTCCAGCTTTTATATAGACATTCACATGAATTCAATAGATATCATGTACACCCATCATTTATAATATGCCACACTTATTTACAACTTTGAGTTCCTCCCACGCTAATATATACATAATAGACTTGGGTCCCAAAACATATAGAAGTCTACTAAATAAACAAAAGTTTGCAGTAGAAGCAGATGAGATTGGATAGGCTAAGCACCGTGAACTCGTTTGCTAGCTAAGTGGTAGAAAACAGAAGAAAAATCGTGAGTTGAGATGCCCAGTGAGTGATAGTCTTTAAATAACTTGCTAATAAATATTAATCATGTATAAACAGTAGCTAAAAATCAATGGAAACATAACATGCTTAAATATCATTTAATCATAGAAAACTTGTACCCTAAAACCTTAGTTGAGGTAGAGCAAGCTCGATACTCTCAACGTTGAGAACATTCCTTAGCTGATGTATAGTAATCTCAATACAATCAGCGTCAACACTCTCCTATATGCACATATAAATGCCCTCAAAAGATTGACACCTTGACACACAACCCAAAGCCCCTTGTGTGCTAAAGTGGGTCCCAAAGACCTCACATACTAGGTTACCCAAATACCTTCTCTTTGTCTGTATTGGGTCCTTTATTTATCAATACTAGGGTACATTCATGCTTTTGCGATAAAACTTCCTTAATAAATAATTAAACATAAGCATATATAACTTCTTTCAGTAATCATTTAACTTTAAAACTAGTCAAACATGTTTAGCATAACTTTAAATTAAATATAAAAACATGCTTTTCAAGGTAAAAAATTTACTTTAGAGAAGTATCAAATAAAGCATGTAAAATAATTTATCTTTAGAAACATTGTCATTCACTCCTTTCAGCTAGGTCCCAATGAGTTGTAAACCTTCCACACTTCTTCTTGACCTGAAAATAAGTTTATTTTCCTTGGTTAGATTCTTTTAAATCTCCCCAATCCTTAACTTAAGCCATTTATGTCCTTTAGATCAAATCTATACATGAAACAACTCACCAACACAAACTAAGACAAACAATGCCTTACGTAACTCAAGATGCAACTAGGGGTGCAACTAGGCTAGACACTGGCACAACAGTTACTCACGACACTACACAGGCACAATCCTGTGCGACAACTCCCAGTTAACCACACAGCCATACAGGCGCGCGGTGTTGGGCGTGGAGGATTGAAATCTCTAACGCAGCGGAATCAGTATATAACCAAACTCAAGATTAATTGGGATTTTGAAATACCCATACATTGTAAAAATATTTCTATCATTCATAAAATTCATCTAGTCTTTATGTGAATGATTCTCTAAAATTTACTATCGAACTATTTATTGGCCAAATAAAATTATTGGTTAATTACTTTTCCTAAAGCTAATTATGATTTAGGTGCACTTGAAGTTGCATAAATTTAATACATGCCCATTTTGATAAAACATACCTGAAGATGCATGATTTTAAACAAAGAATTACTCAATTTGATCAAATGCACCCGCAGTTGCAAGATTTTAAATCAATAAATGATTTTAAATTAGTGATCACCTGGGAAAGAAAAACATATTTTTTTTAATACCTCATATAGTACCAACACCAAGAAAGATATTATAAATTTTGAAATGAACAAATACGATATCTTCTTGAATATGAATAAAATGAATGAGCATTTTATGATAAACCTTGACCAACTATTTTCATATTATTCCCTGAAGTGAATATTGTAATATTTAATAATTGTGGTCAAAATTGAGGTCAAGGTCATAATAGAAGAGTAAGTAATTAGTCATATTGAGGCGATTAAAGATTGAATAAAAAAAAAAACAGTTCTACATTTTAGATGTGATACAAAAATGGTATGAGTCATGTACCTGTCATACATTTAGACTATTTTTCAACTTTAAAAGCTTAAAGTAGTGAGAATAGAAACAATGTGTGGAAGCAAAATTTGCGCGAATCTCCTGAAGAGATTATTAATCTTTAGAACCTCTTAAAATATGAAATATTGGATGTTCCATTTTCTTTACTAAAGAAAAAATCTTGAAGAGATAATTACATAACATATTTAGATGTTGCAAATTCTTTTGAGTCTCTTGAAGAAAATATCAATAATAAAAATTTATCTTTGGGCAGAGTGCATCGGTGCACATTCTATTTGAAAGTAGATAATATTTATCAAAATTGGCAATGTTAAAAGAAAAGGCCAATACAATATCAAGTCTTGTAGATTTGATTTGATTCAAGGTTTTAGAAATTAGATGTAATTTTGTCCAGAAGAGCAAAATGTTGTAAAACTTATCATATAGAGTTAATAATAAGAATAATTTTAACCCAAGTATTAGTGCAAATTAGGTTTTTTGGTGAGTCCGAGGTGGAACACAGGGGCTTGTGCAAATTTCAAATTCTCTTTAGTTGTTATAGCTACTTATGTAACAAGAAAATAAGAGAGATTGTGATACGTTAAAGTAAGAAAGCTATAAAAGACTAAATTAAAAATTGGTGAATATGTAGGGTGATGCAATTGGTGAATATGTAGGGTGATGCGTCGTAGCAAAAAGTCAGCAAATGTGTAAATGTGAATGGGAAAAACAAGGTGGGGGGTTGTTATTGCCTATCTTCAGAAAAACAGAGTTAACTATCTCATATTCTCAACTCTTAACCTATACATCTCAGTTGACAGATTGCATGCTCATAAGTCTATGACGCATGTGAGAGTATTATTGAATTCTAAGGTTATTTCTATATCTAGAAATACTTCTTAGCCTTGCTTAATGATGTCCACAATCACTTGCTTACTCAAGTAGTTGATTATTGTTGCTTATCTCGATTAGCTAGATAGAAATAAGCAATAGATTCAATTACATTCAGCAAGATGATACAGCATAGTCGTTGGTTCTTTGAACAGACAATAACATAATCCTCAACTTGCAAGAAATCTAGCTACTCATGCTTGATAATAAACATTGAACTTTCATTCTTGCATCACATCATGCGTTTTAGAGGCAATTTACTTCAAAACATTTATCTTCATTAATTCAAAGGTGTAAAACGCAAATGAGGATTTATCAATGAATTTAGCTCACAACTATTGCATGATTCTCTAATTTGTCTCTATTATTCTAAAAGAAAGTTTATAATAACTTGTATTTCTACAAGTTATCATATATTATATCTACTTTCTCATAGTGAGAACTACATTAAAGAAGTTGTATACTTTTTCTTCTAGAAAGTATTACACACATATTTGTGTAATTCAATATATGCAACAATGAATACGTAATTCATTCATCCAAATATATTTATTATTTGATATGATAAAATGTCAGGTCCATAGTAATGAAACTAATTATTAAGAATTTAAATGGACATCCTTTGAAGAATCTGAAGATTTTTTATTTACAATATGTTAATTGCTCTCGATAAAAGTTATTGATCAGACACTCACCAACTAAAATTAGGATTCAATCTCTGGCCTTTTTAGATTGAATACTCATGATGATATATATATATATATATATATATATATATATATATATATATATATATATATATATATATATATATATATACACAAANTCCTTTGAAGAATCTGAAGATTTTTTATTTACAATATGTTAATTGCTCTCGATAAAAGTTATTGATCAGACACTCACCAACTAAAATTAGGATTCAATCTCTGGCCTTTTTAGATTGAATACTCATGAATATATATATATATATATATATATATATATATATATATATATATATATATATATATATATAGACCTATCAATCCACAAAGTGGAACATTTAGATATTTTATGGTTTCGGTTGACACATCCAATAGATGGTCACTTGCTCAAATTAATTTTAAGTTCAGAGCATAATTTCTTGATTTTAAAGTTAAAAAGATTCATCTTGATAATGGTGGTGAGTTTACATCTCAAATATTTGATAATTATTATATATTAATTGAGATAAGTTTAAAACATCTTGAAGTTCATGTTTCATACACAAAATGTTTTATCAAAACCATTTGTGAGAGCAACACTTCTAAGATCTATATGAGATTGTGCTATTTTGTATGCAATGTTTTTTATACGCTTTAAGTCATTAGCTTATTATAAATAGACTATGGCTAGAAGCCAAATATATTTCAAATGCAAATTTTTGAATGTGCAGTAAATGTTTAGATTGCTCCACCACATCATTCTAAGTTGAGTCTTCAAAAGAAGTTATCATATATGTTGAATTTGAATTTACTTTTCTATTGTTAGATATCTTAAACCCCAAACGGGTAATGTATTTACTGCACAAGTGTCATTAGAGACAAATTTTCCAACATTAGGGGGAGGAATTAAGAAGTTGGAAAAAGATCGAATGGAATGCATAAGTTGTGTCTCATTTTGATCACCATATAGATCGCTTTGAACTAGAAGATAAGTTATTTGTAAAATACTACAAATCAAATGCTAGATGTATTTATAGAGCATTTACAGTTGCAAGAAAGTGACTAAGGTATATATACTGGTTGTAAATACACCAGGTAAAGTTGATATCCCAATGCAACAAGTTGTCTGCACCATGCCTGGAGCATGATAGACAAGTGGCTTCCAAAGATAAAGATCATCAAAAAAGAAATAGTCAATAATTAAAATGACTCAGTTAAGAATATGAATGTTCTAGAAGAAATTATAAATATGAGTACTCATAAGAATATGAAAGAATATGAAAGAAATTCTAAATATGAGTACTCATAAGAATATGAAAAAGAAATAGCCACGTTTTTTCCCTTGACTATGGTTTTCTCACCGGGTTTTCCTAGCGAGGTTTTTAATGGATCAATCATTAAAGTATATAAAATAATGTACTCTAGATTGCTCCCTAACATGAACCACCTTGAATCTTAGACAAAATCTGAATCCTTCCTCAAGGAATTCTCTTCCAATAGCCCTCTCTCTAAAATGAGATTCAATTTGGAGCAATTTGGTCAAAGAATATCTCAGATAACACGACTAATTAGCACAAACCAGTCTTTTTCGTTGGACCCTCTATTTATAGCTTTCATAGAAAACTCATCCAAATCATCAGTTTGCCACCTCCTACTTGCCCACGCCACAATTAACCTTATTTTGACACCTAATAAAACTTAATTAATATTTAATCCTCAAATTTATCCAGGTACAGAGAGTTGATGGATGCATCACCTCAATACATGTCCTCTACGCAAGGTTAACCAACCTTTGAGGTTCTCCTTCTCCTCTACTCGGCTATTCCTTGCACGCAGCCTCTCTTAACTGATGGATGCCCATTATGGACGCCTCATCTCCTTCTTGTCAGCCACTCAAGGATGACTCAAGCCTTCCTTGCACTACTAAGATGCATCCTCCTTTCCATCTCCCTTAGCACGGATCAACCAACACAAGGCCACCTTAGAGACGCTCGCATCACACCCTCTTAAGGGCTCGACCACCCAATGATTCTCCACGTCCAAAGCCAACACTTAGCCAAAATTTTTCCCATGTATCTCCTCTCTTCAATGCCGGCCATACACATTGGTTCTCAACCTGACTACACCTTATCAAAGTAGCTCTCAACTATTCTTTTTCATGCTACATGCCTAATGCTTGCCACCAATTCTTCTCCATGGCTAAGTCCACACTATACCTTTCTTGAGCTACTATTTTCCACGCAACCTAAATAAGGAAAATTCGCTACTCTTTTCCACGCCTCTTCCAACCTAAATAAGGAAAATTCTTCTAAGTCCACAACAATATCACATCACTTAAGTTAAGTACTTAGAAATAAAAGTAGGGTTTACAATTCAAATATTAATTATATGAATAAGATTCACATTAAAACTATTGGTTAGGAGAGAGTTATGCATTTTAATATGATTCAAATAGATTTTATTTTTACAATTCAATATACATGATTTTTAATTGAATTTATAAGATTAATTAGTTATTATTATCGTTTAATTAAAAGTTAAATTAGATTTAATTTTAAATTAACATACATACATACATACATACATACATACATATATACATACATACATACGTACATACGTACACACACACATATATATATATCTATATATATATTTGAAAGGATTTGAATCTTTTTGGCCGAAGCGTTTAATCGCTTTGCCCTAATTTTGTTTCTATGAACTTGTACAAACAAGAATAGATAAACATGAAACATACCAAAAGATTTATGGGAAAAGGAATTGAACACCTTTGTAGATCTTATTTTCGAGGTAGCAATCACTCATTTTGCAAGAACACCACCAATGAATCTTCTTTGATATACTTTTGGAACAAAAAGGTTTGTGGGAACCGGGAACCATGTGAACAAGAAGGGAAAAATGCAGAGAGTTTCTTTTGAGAGTAGAAAGTGAGAGAGAGTTTCTTTGTGATTTTTACGTTAAAAACCAATTGAGATCTCATCTCAATTTAGGTTTCTATTTCAATAGGATGACCTAGTAACTTAGTCTTAATCTGAGTATATTATGAACTCCTGTCCACGAGGGATTGTCCTTTGATTTGTATGGGTGAGAGTGGTCGTTTGCCGACTCAATATGTCTACCATCTTAGGGACAAGATCGAGTGGGGAGCTGGGACATAATTATACAAGATGGAGTTCACTCATTTTCATTTTTAGGGTAAGTAGAAAAGTGTTCCTTTAAGTAGTGTCTCCGGGACTTGAACAAAGGGCCCTACCCTCTCACTGGCCCGAGAGGGGTTTCTATTTAATGGTTGGACCAAAAACAGGTTGTTCATTAGAGGAGCACTAATACTTAAGAATTTAGAAGTAACCAAGGGGTAAAACGGTAATTTGACCTAGTTGGTGTTACGAACACTTGTGAAGGACTAATTTGCTTTTATTGGTCTATATCCATGGACATAGAAATATATCTACAATGAGAAGAGTGCAATTGTGGGTCTTTAGTAGAGTGTACCCACAGTTAATGAATATTGATTAATGTGGTTAATGAGTTTAGCCAATTCATCTCATATCGTTGGAGCTTTTGATCTGTAGGTCCATAAGGTCTCCTTGCTAGCTCACTACAGACCAAGAAGGATCAACTATGTTGAAAGAAAAATTTGAAAAGTTCAAATTTATGAGGGAAAATATTAATTGTATTGGATACAATCAATTGCATGATTTATTATAAATTTTATTTGAATGTGATTCAAATTATAACTTTATAATATGAAGAATTAATTTATTTGAATATGATTCAAATAATTAATTATTTATTTGGATAAAATCAATATAAATAAATAGAGGGAGAATTAATTCATTATTTTAAATTGGATTCAAATAATTAATTATTTAATTTGGATGAGATCCAAAAATTAAAGATTCTGCAGAAAATAAATAGAGGGAGAATTAATTAATTGATTTGAATTGGATTCAAATAATTGATTATTTAATTTAGATGAGATTCAAATCAAAGATTTTGTAGAAAATAAATATTTAACAAGATTTAAATATTTTAAATCATTTAATATGAGATATTATTTGGGTAGATATTATTTGAGTTCTACAAAGTGGGCCCTCAGGAGCTTTTATAGAACACACTCTCTAAGAGAATAATCTCTATGATTACTCTAAAAATCTTCCTCTACTAATTCTCTCAATTTTCTTAGAAGAATTCTAAGAAAATTCTTCCTCCCATTCTTTCAAAGAAGTGGTTCCCACAAACTGGATCTGTGCCAGAGTTATAGCTATGAAGATCTTTTGGAAAAGGAAGACTACAAGGAGAAGACTATCGGTTCGAAAATTATAGATTGGCAAAGGTATGATGCTTAACCTTTTCTTTACTTTTTATATTTTTAATTCTTTCAATAAATCAAAGAACGCGATCACACGCTTCCACCGGGATTCAATTCCCTTCAGTTATAACTTTCTTCCTCTTTCTTAAAAATGCAATAGAGTACTGCAATTGAAGAAGTTAAATTTTTTTATGTGAAAAAAGAAAGAACTCTCCCTCACACAATACTCTCTCTATCAAGATCTCTTAAAGACAAAGAATATTTTTCTTTAAGAAAAAACAATTCCTCTTTCCAAAACATAAGGTTCCCACAAACTTCTTCCTTACTTGAGAATATTGAGGTGGCTGACTGGTGTGGTATCGCGTCTCTGTTCGTAGAAGAGTTCTTCGTGGAGAAGAGGAAAAAGAAAAATCAACAAAGATATTAATTTCCTTCCCTTTTTTCTTTTGCAGTAAAGTATGCTTAACTCATTTGTGTGTTCTCTGTTCTGTGTAAATTTTGGAAACAAAAATGAAGCAAGAAGATTACACGCTTCCGTTAGGAATTTGATTCCTTCATGCATCACTATTATCTAATAAAGTGTGATAGGTAATTCACATCTAAAACACTTTCATATCTTTAAGGATATTTATGGCTACACCAATTTTGCTTCTTAAGGAAAACAATCATTTTACATAAAAGAATATAAACATTCATTTTACATGTTGAAGAGATTTGAATCCCAACGGAAGCGTGTGATTGCATTTTTTTGATTTCTTGAAAGAATTAAAAATACAAAAACTAGAAGAAAAGGTTAAGCATCATACCTTTTCCGATTTATAAGTGCAGCAAAATCTTCTCCTTGAAGTCTTCATTTTCCATGAGATCTTCCTTGTTATGACTCTGGCAAGGATTTGGTGGGAACCGCTCTTGAAAGATGAGAGAGAATGGGGAGGAAAAATTTCTAGAGAGCCATTTTCTAAAATTGGGAAAATTTTCTTGAGAGAGAAAACTTTAAAGAATGATTGTCGAAATTGTGTTGTAGAGTGTATGTTCTATGAGGACTCCCAAGGGCCCTATTTATAGAACTCTATAGCTTGCTCCTAATCCCATTGGGATAACGCTCTGTAGAGATTTTAAATTAAAAATTTAATAATATACAATATTAATAGGGAAATCACTATAAATAGAAAAAAAGTCAAACTATTTACAAATATAGAAAAACTTCAGCAATAGACAATAGACTTTTATCGCCCTTTCTATTACTAAGTGATAGAAGTCTATCATAGTCTATCACCCACTCTTTCTATCACTGAGCAATAATAGTCTATCGTGGTCTATCGTTGAAATTTTTTTATATTTGTAAATAGTTTGGTTCATTTTGCAATATTTGAAAACATCCCATATAAATAAATATCTACCTAAATAATATTTAAATACATGGTTTAACATATTTAAATTATATTTAAATATTTAACTTTTGCAGAATCTTAAATTTGATTCTCATCCAAATTAAATAATTAATCATTTGAATCTAGTTAAAATAAATTAATTCTCCCATTATCTATTTAATTCGAATCTTATTCAAATTAAATAATTTATTTATTTATATTGATCTCATCTAAATAAATAATTAATTTTCTATATAATAAAGTTATAATTTGAATCTCATTCAAATAAACTTTACAATAAAATATGTATTTAATTATATCCAATACAATTAACATTTTCTCTCAAAATTTAAACACTTCAAATTTTCTTTCAATCATAATTGATCATTCTTGGTCTGTGGTAAGCTAGTAATGGGACCTTATGAGCCTACAGATTATAAGCTTCAATGATCCAAGATTAATTAATTAAACTCTTTAATTAAATTAATCTTCATTCATTAATTATAAGGCAAACCATTATAGACCATAGTTGAACTTTTATGCACTGTAGAACATGTAGAGGATTTATTGTTAGATTTGATATGTTTGCTAGTGTTTTTCAGGGATTTATCAAGAAAATGAGATTCGAGAGTCAAATGAACCAAACCGAGCCAAATTCCCCAAGAAAAGAGATGAAAAATTTAAGAATTGGAAAAATGGGGAAAGTGTTGCAACGCTAATTATAGAATGGTGTTAGGCCTAATTGTTGGGACTAGTGTCCTAAATCTCTTGGGGTCTCGTAGTTTGTAAAGTTGTAAATACATTTTTATTTATTCAATAAAATAAAGAGTTATTTTATTTTGTCTTTTGCATTAACTCAATCCAATAAACTAAGATCTATGGTTAGTTTATGTAAACTTAAACATGTATGTGGTTGACATGTGAGGATGGATCATATTTAAGTAATAACCAAAAAGGTCTGTAGTATATGGATAAGGTGGGGTGCCTTATCCTAGTAACACTACGGATACGACTCACTTTGTAATTGTTACAAGAGTTGTAAAGTGTTAAAAACGATTTGATCCCAATCGTTCATGTGGAGACATGTAAGTGGGGGTATCATATGCAAAGAGTTTGTATAAGACTGGACCGCGAAATGTTTAATTCTCTTTGTAACGTTGTTAACTGAAGAAATTAACATTTCATAGGATAACCACGGATGACTCAGCCTTAATCCTGAGTGGGTTATGAACTCCTGTCTATGAGGACAATCCTTTGTTCTATATGGGGAGAGTGGCCAGATCATCGATTCAATAAGCCTACCATTTTGGGGATTTGTTTGAACAGGGAGCTGGGAGCATATCTTCACAAGATGAATTTACTCTTTCCCATCTTTAAGGTAATTAGATAAATTGCTCCATTAAGGGCTAATTTTGGGTCTTGAACAAAGAGGTTTCATCCTCTCATTGGCTTGAGATGTAGTTTATAGTTGGACTATAAACTGTTTGTTCATTGAAGGGATCAGTGATACTTAAGGAGTTAGATGTAATTGGCGGTAAAACGATAATTTGACCCACATGTAGTTACGAGTAATTTGTGAAGGGTCGACTTACTGTTGATTGCTTATATCCGTGGACACAAAAATATATTTGTAGTGTGAAAAGTGCTGCGTAGGTTTTTAGTAAAGTAACCTATATTAATTAATTTAATTAAAGAGTTTAATTAATTAATCTCATATCATTGAAGCTTCTAATCTCTAGGTCTGTAAGGTCCCCTTGCTAGCTCATTAAGGCTTTGAATAAAAATCAGTTATTTTGGATTAATTTGAAATGTTCTAATTAATAAGGGAGTTCATTGTATATGATACAATTAATATAATGTATATAGATACATTATAATATAAAGTTATTTTTGAATGAGATTCAAAATTTATACTTTATGTTATAAGAGAGATAAATATTTAAATAAGATTTAAATATTAATTATATGAATGAGATTCATATAAAAACTACATGTTAAAATTAACATGAATGAGATTCATATTAAAATTATAGGTAATGTGAGAGAAGATTATTTGAAGGGATGTTTTCAAAAATAGAAAATTTGTTAAAAATAATTACAAATATAGCAAAATTTTACTTTCTATCTGTGATAGACCGCAATAGACCTATCTATCACTTTACCAAATAGATAGGGATAGATGTCTGTCTGAGTCTATCGCGGTTTACCATAGATAGAAAGTAAAATTTTGCTATATTTCTAAATAGTTTGATATTTTTTTCTATTCATAATAATTTTCCTTATTGAATATGATTCAAATTAAATTAAATATGTGATATTTAATTTATTAATTGTTAATTAATTAATTTTTATTTAATTATATATATATTAAATATGATATTATATATTATAATTAAATTAATATTAATTTAATATTATTAAATTAGAAAATAACTCCCTACATTTAGGGAGTTATTCCCCTTCTCTCATATATCTCACGTAAAAGAGAGAAAGTTTAGTTCAACTTTTGGGTATGAGGAAAAAAAAACAAACTTGTGAGAAAGAATTTCTCTCTTTTTCTCAATCTATTCTTCTCTTACCAAAACCACGAGAGCCCACGACTCCTCTTGATTCTTCTAGAGAATAGCAAGGAAAACTTGCTTGGTGGTGTCCCAAGAAAATCTCTGCAAATTTTGTCGAAAGAAGAATTTGTTGTTCGTGATTTTTTGAGAAGAAGGAGAAGCTTACTCCAAAGAGGGTCTTCAAAGGTAAAGTATTTTCTTACTTTACTCCTTTTGAATGCATGCTTCTAATTTTAATTGTTTATCCTCATGTTTCCTTTCTCTGTAATTTCAAGTTTTTCAAAAGAAAATTATTGGCAGATGGTGATCACTCGCTTCAGCTAAGAATTCAATTCCTTCATAGATTACAGCAGCGTGGCAGCACTATGCAAGAGCCCCCCAACGCTGTCCTAGAGCGTCGAGACACTAGGTTTATTTTAAAAAAAAGAGTTTGTTTTGGAAATTTTACGGCAGCCTCCAACCATGTAATTCAGAGCCTAAAGTGAGTTTTTGCTACAAAAGAAAGTAGAAAGTGTGAAGGACAGAGTTGAAGGTTGTTCAGTAACCTTAGGTATAGATCAAGGCGGTGTTGGCAAACTTCAAGAATGAAGAATCACTCGGACAGTACTTTAATATGTATTTGACTTCTATGAGTGGTTAGAGTCTTTAGTTTTACGGTGTTGATGAATTTAAGTTAATGTTTAGAACATTTATGGATATTGTGGAGTGATATGCTTTTCAATGTTATTATGCTTATACCTTGTTGGTTGGTCGTCAATGAATGTTAGGTTAGATGTATAAATAAGAGATTGTATGTTTAATAGATTTATGGTGTTGAATCTTTCGTGAGAATAGGTTAATAAAGAAAGTTGTTATTGACGTTGGTTAATGACATGCCGCGTAACTTGGTTTTCAAGGGATTGGTAATCAAGCAAGAAAGAAAATTGTTTTTGAGAGAAGTAATCCGAATAATAGTTTATAGACTTTAACATATTATTACACAAGATTCCATGAAAACCTAAGCATGTTTTAATGATGTAACTAATGAAATCAACACCCTAGAAGGTTTTTCTCTCTAAAATTTTCCATCTTTGTTTCCTAAATTTACTTTTACTTGAAAAATTCAAATCAATAAAGTTTTTATTCTTTAAATAAAGTTGACACAATACTAAAATAGCTAAACAAATCTGTAACGTTTGATCATTGAGAACGATACTCAGTCTCTTAAGACCATTTTACTATACTATTACTTGACGCATGTGCTTGACCTCATCAAGTATCGTTCACAAGATTGAGCCATTGTTATTTATTTAAGTACCATAGCTACTTCTACATTATTTTATGTAGAAAAATCAAACATTGAAGTTAGGTTATTTAATTAATACTACTTCTACTCTTAACTAGTGGAGATGTCATGAAACTTTGAAAAATAAAAAAATTATTCCTGTCACTACTCTTAACTAGTGGAGACATCGTGATTTTTACACCATACAAGTCGAAAGGCTATAGTGTCAAGTTTTAATAGAGTGATTAAGTTTGAGTATCGTCCACAATCTTTGTCACACCTCCTTCCGAGTTACCCATTTAAACCCAAAAAGAGACGTGAAGACTACAGACCTTACCCTTTTGTAACATCTCCTTCCTTCCTTTATCACTTTACATACTTAAGCATGCATAATGTTGAAGAATACTTTTATTTATACAACTTAAGGTTTATACAATATTACAGTTTTACCACAACTTTGAGTTTCAACTCTAGGTACAATAAGCTACCCTATGGTAGACCTTGACTTTGAACGGTAACGGGAACTCTTTTGCTACCTGAAAAGAGAAAAATAAAAGAAAAGAATGAGCTTACAAAGCCCAGTGAGTGGTTAAACATATAACTAGGGTACATTCGACCCTTCCATAATATCATAATATAGAAGCAACGTTAACAATAAAATCAATCACAACTGAGGTTATCTACTCAAACCTCACTACAAAGCTCATCTTGGTACCGTACTTTACTCTGCTGGCTCCCTCTGGCTCAGCAACTGAATCTGTCCTCTGTGTGCACATACATTTATTTGTGAGAGATCAAAAGCTAGGCCCGTTGGTCATTTGACTATCCCATAAGAGATACTTCCCACAGGATCAGGAACTAGGTTTTCGATAACCCTTGACCATCCCATGAGGTTCTATACCTGACACAAGATTAGAAACTAGATCATCGGATCCTTTGACCATCCTGTGTGGAATTTAGTTTCCTTTACTAAGCACTAACAAACTCATATTCATAGCATATATATATACTTGTATGAAATCAGAATATTACTTAACAGTATGCAAAGTTTTGTTCTTTAAAGCTTCCTTCCCCTGCTCTGGATCCTTCCTTTTTCAAGGCCTTACTTGGTTTGGACTTCCTAGCTCACAATTAGGCTTCTGGATCCAAGAAAACAACAATTAACAGCACTTTGAAGTCTCAAAAAACATCCCTAGATGTCTAGAACTGCACCTTGGATGTAGGGAATACACTGTTGGATGCAGAGCTATACTTGTTGGACGCCCGATAGGGTTTCTGCTCACCTAGGGTATGTATTCGACGCCTTTTTGGTGGTTTTGGATGCCTACTTGTTTTTTCAATTTTCCCAAGAGGCCTTTCCTTTCTCTCTCAAACTTTAAAGAGTGAAAACTTTCTCAAGATTTTGGTATGTTTCAACTTCTCAAGCTCCACCCTATATATAGGAGTTGGATGACAAGCCTTGTCATTCAACCTTGCTTCCTAGTTCGACAGTTAACCAAATATGTGGTCTCCAGCATGTTGTTGATGGATAAGTGAGCATGCAGCGGAAGTTAATTTGATCAATTTTTACTCTAAGATGCTCAATTTAGAGGATTAAACATGCAATTAAAAAGAAAAACCAAAGTTTCAAGAACACTTACCCTTGAAGCTCCAAATTCTCCTTCAATTCTTGATGAATTTCAACACCACTTGGTTGTAAATCACCACAAGAATCTCCTCTACTATTCTCTAGGCTTATATTGGATGGTGGGATCCAAAATTCGTGGTGAATTTGAGAAGGAATGAAGGTTGGGAAGAAGATGAACAATGGATAGAATTTTGCAAAATTAACCCTTAATTTCACAAAATTCTTAACCATTTTTATGTCAAAATCATCTCTATTTATTAAAGAATAACATGCAATCCAATTGCATCAAAATTTGACAACACAAAATGGTTAATTTGTTGGTTAATTGTGAAGAAGACAACCAAGCTCCTAGATTAGTTAGTGGGAAAATCCAATCTTCAAAAATCGATTTTAAAATCAATTTTTCAATGAATTTCCAAAAATTGAATTAAAATTGATTTTTAATTTTTTAAAAAATTAATTCAATACAAATAATTTAATATTTAATTAATTAAAAATAATATTATTTTATTATTTAATATTAAAATAATATTATTTTTCCCACTTGTCCCGATTTTTCTAAAAAATCGATATGAATCCCTATTCATATGATTAATATTTAAATCTTCTTTAAATATTATAATTAACTCTATTTGTCTGTTTAATTCGTAATTAAACGTCGATATATCGTATATATCTGACTTTCATTCCTTAAGCCAAGATTTGAACGGTTCAAACTTATTCACCACACTATCTAAGATTTTAGTCCATTTATGAGCTAGTAGAGGGACCTAATGGACCTACAGATCATGAGCTCCAACGATCCACGATTAACCGGCCAAACTCTTTAACCTAGTTAACCAACATTCGTTAACTAACGGGACATTCCACTAAAGCCCGTAGCTGCACTCTCCTCAGTGTAGATATATTTATATCTATTTGATATAACCGTCATCGATAAGTCAATCCTTCACAGGTCGTTCATAACTTCAGCTAGGTCAAATACCAATTTACCTGTGAGTTACATCTTTTCTCCTTAAGTACCACTGTCTCTCTAATGAACAATTGATTTAGGATCTAATCACTAAATGCATTCCCTCTTGGGTCAGTGAGAGGATGGGGCGCCTTGTTCAAGTCCTGGGAACAATACTTAAGAGAACAAGCTCTCTACTATCCCTAAGTTGGGTAGGAGTGAATTTCGTCTTGCAGATTTTATGTCCCTAGCTATCTACCCGGTCTTATTTTTGAAATGAAGGAATGTTGAGCAGCGCTATTGAGCTTACTCTCACCTATGCAGATCAAGGGATAATTATGAATAAACAGGAGTTCATAGATAGCTCCAGATTCAGATCAAGTTATCTAGGTCATTGATAAGTGAAATTAATCATTGTTAATCGTAAATGGTGTTAATACGTAACAATGATTATTTCAGGGTCAGTCTTACACAATCTTATTATATAGAATACCCTCGCTCACATGTCTCTACATGAACAAATAAGGATCACTTCATTTTTGACACCTTACAACGTTTGTAACAATCATGAAGTGAACCATATTCAATAATGTCTCCAGGAAGAGGTACCCAACCTGATCCATGTACTATAGACTTATTTAGGCTACTTACTCGAACTTGATCCTGTTTATGTCTCCACATAAAGTCCAAGTGCCCATGATAATAGCCAAGGGTTCGTAGTTTAATTGGATTTATAGTTAATAAATAATTAATTCACTTGAATAAATTCATATGTACTAAAATTTATTTATTTACAAAAACTACGAGTTTTGAGGACATACAACCCAATAGTTGTCCTATGCATGCATGAAGACACTTCATCCTTTTGAGTGTTCAACCTTAAATGAGCCACTCCTACTTCCTTCCACCTTTTTTATGCGTCCAACCTAGCTCGGAATAAGGCCTTTGAGTCCAACATACCCTCTCCTATGCATCCAACTTATGCTTTCATGAGGTATGTTTCTTTTGCTTCCTTTTACTCATAATGAACTTTCCAACACTTAGCCATTTTTCCTTCAAAATAGCTAGGTATGCATCCAACTCAAGTTCCGAGTCTCTTGTACTTGGTCAATTTTTCAACCCACATAATTTTCCATGCATCCCACACATTCCTTTTAGGTTTTGGCTCAATTGTCCTTCCTTTAACCTAGACAATTTGTTCTATACTTAGCCAATTCCTTAAGGTTTCTCCTTTTATGTATTCAACATTCACCTTTGCCCTATGTGTTGCTTTTCAACTACTAAAACTCTTCCAACACTTAGCTAAAATCCTCCCGGCCAAAGACTATACGTCCATCTTACCTATACTTAGTGAAATTTTACCCGAAGCATGGACCATGCATCCATCTTGCCTTCTATGACTTAGATGTTCCATTCAACAACTATTAACCATGCGTTCATCCTAGGTATCCTATGCATTCAAACCCTATTTTCCTTCCGAGGCATGTGTTTCAATTTTGGTTCCAAGCTATTCAAGCTAATCATCAACTATGCTTCCAATTCTCTCATTTCAACACTTGGTAAATTTCCTTCCATTCCCAAGTACTATGCGTTCATGACATTCTTTTCCAAGCATAGTAGTGACACTTAAAAAATTTAATAATGCACTTGCCTCATAGTCCAGTACTTGAAATATTACCTATCGTGATTTTCTCCTAAACACTTCTATAACTTATTCTCTCTTCAAAACTCAAACTTGTACAAACACTTTTCCTCCCACATTTCCTTGTCAATGCCTAGCCCCTCTTGGATAGTCAAAATTTTTCTATCCCCACAAGCCCAAAAATTCTACCCCAAAAATTTTTTAACTCTACAAGCTTGTGTTTAACTTTTTACTCTAAAGTCTGCTAATTTATTCTTTTCTTAGCATACAAGTTTAGGTCATGTTTCTGGGTTTCACAGTATTAGACCATTAATTTAATTAAGTACCTGACACTAGCGCAAGTGCACACGTCGAATAGTATAATTCCCAATAGCACCAGGTATCGTCCATAGAGTTTGGATTATAATTTTTCCAAGCTATCGTTAATGACTTACTGATTTTATATAGGCAATTGACAATGATTTCAAGTTGCTAAATTTTAAATTGATACTAATCAATGAACAAATTTCAGTGGTGAACAACCTAGGATGTTGACTCAATTATAAACTTCTTATCAAGCATTTACCTAAAGGGATTAAACAATCCATCTTTGCATGAACCAAGGAATCTGAATGTAGGATCTTCTCTCTTGAGCTCGATCCATTCTAATGTCTAATTCCTAACTCATTCCCATGCAATTAGGTAATTAAAACAACATTACAATTATCTAATTGCAGTTCTCACAAACAATTTATCACTTGCATGCACAAATTATCAGTTCCAATTGCCCAAAATTCCTCTTTTTTTTTTTCTTTTTTTTTTTTTTTTTTTAATTTTGACACCATATTTGGCACAACTTGCCTTGTAACTCGATATTTCTAAAATATAGTCAAATTAACTAGTTAAATAAATAATTTAGCAATAAAAGTTCCTAACTTTGATGCAAAGAAAGCCATTCCAATTGCTTTTCCGTACCATAGTTACTTCATCTTTATTTTGTGTAGCGAACCGAACATCAAAGTTGGGTAATTAAGTAATACTACTCCTACTTCTAAATAGTGGCGATAAGGTAAAAATACTTAAAAGCTCTCTTGAGCTTAATTACTTCAATGACCACTAAAAAACTCTTTACTCTCGTCTCAAGATGTACAGTTACTTAGACAATTTTTTATCTAATCTAAATCTCACTCTTCCGACTCAAAACATAAGTACAACGAATAATAATTAATTGGTCAAGAAAATAAAGGCATTAAGCATACCATTGCAGAAATGGTTGTTATAAGATAAAAGAATCTTTAATTAAATCAACTACATAAATCTAAACAATACGTCCTTGTCCATGTCCATAATAAGCATTCCATAACTCAATATCACCATGAAAAACCTAAAACTCAAGCAAAAATCCTACAGAGAAGTACAAAGAAAAAGGAAATAGAGAACTTTTGAAGCATTCCACAATTGTTCTTACTATAAACTCTGCGATCTTGAGCATTGAATCTCTTCTTCGGCTCTCAAAGTTCTCTCCCTATACTCCTTAAAAGTGTTTTTTTCTCTCCAATTGACCGTTGACGATGCATGACTTGACATAGCAACATCGCAACTTTCAATATGATTTTTTAAAGAGGCGATTTCATGATATCTCTTTTTGATTGCCTTCATTAACATGCTAACCTTCTTTTCTGGTTCAACAATTCTTTCTTCACCAGTACCCACATCAACCATCATGACTAACATTATATTAGGGTTTGACGCCTCCTTAATTGATTATTCAGAAGATGAAGTAGCTTCGTTAAACATGTTCTTCTTTGTGACAATCTCGCCTTTGGCTTGTTGGCTTTTTGGCCCTCAATCTCAAATTAATTTTAATTAATTAATTAATTAATATTTTGATGTAGGGGTGTTCGCGGTTCGGTTTGGTTCGGTTTGGGCTAAAATCGAACCGAACCGCTTAAATTGGTTTAGAAATTATATGAAACCGAATCGAACCGCATGTCCTGTAAGGACGAACCGCATAAATCGGTTTAGAAATTATATGAAACCGAACCGAACCGCATGTTTGGTTGTGGTTCAGTTTGGCATTTCACCTTCTTTTTTCCTCTGTATTTCCTACACTTCGAAATTCTCGATATATAACTAATTGGTAATTATATATCTATGGAAGATTATTTAGAAAAAGCTATTCATCCAATACGAATCAAATCCAAGCAACTAAACAAAAACAATGCATTTTTCAACTAACTAAAGTCTAATAGTTCAAAGTCCAATCCGTACATAAAATGATAAAAGTACTACGAACATAAAAGTTCTTGTTCTACAAAGTACAAATGTCAAACAATATTACAAATTTACAATAACATAAAAGTTCAAAGTCCATCCAAAAATAAAAGTACTACAAACATAAAAGTTCTTGTTCTACAAACAATATTACAATAAGTCAATAATAGAAAAGTTCAAAGTCCAATCGAAACCACCACTTTAAAAAGTTCAAAGTCAATAATAGAAATGGAAGCGGAAGGCGCTGAAGTCTGAACCTCGAGTCCTCGACGCAGTGGCGGGACGCGGGCGACGACGTTGCGAGGGAGGTCTGAAGCTGAACGAAATCGAATAAAGATGAACAACAAAAAAAAAACCTAAACCCTAAGGGCGTGCGGCGTAGCGGCGGGACGTGGAAAAAAGAAAAAGAAAAAGAAAAAGAAAAAGAAAAGAAAAACTAAAAGGAAAAAATGAAATATTTTTTTTAATATAAATCGGTTCGGTCCCAACTCATCTTCTGCCCCTCTGTGATGAAAGAAGGATCATCAAGGAGATCCCAATTTTCGATAAAAAAGATTTGTCTAAGTCACTTCGTTTCTTTTTGTCCAAGTTTCTTCTCTTTTTGTCTAACTCACTTCCTTTTTAAGCAGGGAGAGCTCCTCTTTGGTTCCATCTGTCCACACCGAAAGACATGACACGGTAGCAAAATGTTTTCGGTTTCGGTTTCGGTTTCACAACTAGAAACAGAACCGAACCTTATAAAAACGGTTTCAACATTGTAGAAACCGAACCGAACCACATACAATCGGTTTCGGTTCGGTTTCAGTTCGGTTTCAAATGCGGTTCGGTTTTGGCGGTTTGAATGAACACCCCTATTTTGATGATAACAAAACTACTTTTATTTATTAACAAGTTGAGTGTTTTGAAGTGTCTATTGTGTGGAGCTTAGAACAACGATTCCGACCCAATTTGAATCACTCAAATTAGAGTTCAAACGACGAAACAAGCTTAACGAGAAAATCTTGAGCTGAAGACGTGACACATTTTTTTCATCAAAATGGACCAGTTGAAAGATGCCACTTGGAGCAACGAAGGAGTGGCACTTGGTAGATTTTTGAGTTTTTAAATTTGTTTTTAAAAGGAAAATGAATTTTAAAAAATTTAAAATTATTATATATGTTTGTGTCTAACGGCTAGTTGCTTTTAAACAAATGAATTTAATATTATTTTATGTTTGTGTCTAACGGCTAATTGAGTTTAAATCTCCACAATTCAATTTTCTTTTACAAAGATCTAAGGGTCCAAATTGAATGTGGTTTTCACCATCCTCCCTCTCTTTTTGTAAGGCTTGTTCTTAATCCCAAAAAAGAGCGGTTGTAATAGTTTGATCGTTACCCATGGAAACGATTGAGTTTGCTCTTAAACTCGCAAAAAGAGTGGTGTAGCGGTTGGACTCTGATCCGTGGAAAGGGTTGGCAAGATTGCTAGTGACATACCCAAGAGAGCTTGGAAAGTGGATGTAGGCTGGTTGTGCTGAGCCACTATAAAATCATGGTATCTGATAAGAGCTCTTTTTGGTGTAGTTTTATTCCTAAAGAGAAACCGATCAAAAGAAATTTGTAATACGAATCCTACTCTTATGACTATGATGGTGTAGCAACAATGGCAAGTCTGGGTCGAACCACAAGGACAATAGTCTTTGTTTCGTTAAGCTAATTTCCTAATTAAAGCAATAAATGGAAGGTTTGGTGTGGATTAGAAATAGGTATAAAATTGAATGCAAGAAAATAAAATGACGGGAAAATGTAATCAAGGGTAGGAATT
Organism: Citrullus colocynthis; assembly: GCA_031780015.1. NCBI lineage: Eukaryota > Viridiplantae > Streptophyta > Magnoliopsida > Cucurbitales > Cucurbitaceae > Citrullus > Citrullus colocynthis. The sequence continues at coordinate 1,884,245 of QLSR01000140.1, forward strand.
CTCGTCTTGGGAGCAAATTGGGTTCTTGTATAACTTCTATCATTGACATATCTTAATGAACTCATAATCGATTATGCAATCACAACTACTTACCCGAATTCTAATTGGGTTCGATAGCGATCAATAAAAACCAAGAACAAGTGCATTAAGCCCTAGGACTCAATTGAGTGATTAATTAACGGGAAAGCCCTAACCTAATTAACCAAGTTTCTTTGAATCTAAGTTAAGCACACGTTCTAAGCTTATGGACAATCAATACACCTAACATGCATACATTAACCCTTGCCACTTATCGATTTTAGGCATGGACGAACACAAGGAAATGCTCGAGTAAAAATCGATAGCTACGACATACATTCAAGGTAAGGTGTGTCGATCCAACCAAAAACATACATCAAGGAATAAAATTAGATTCAAGGGGACTTAATCTTAACATGAATTCATTAAAACAAATCTCCATAATTATACAAGAATTTGTTACCAAGAACTAGAAGATTACTTACCTTGTCAACTTCATTGACAAAGATTGAAGAGGAAGGAGCTTCCAATCCATGATTACTGATAACACTAAAATGTGTTATCTTTCTTAGCTTAACTCCAGATCGTTGTGCTGTTTAATGTGTCAATTATGTTATTTTGTAGGTTTCAAGCACTTAACAGGTAGAGCAGGACATTAGCAATGAATTGGAACTAAAATAGATCAAAACGGAGTTCCATGGCATCAACCGGGAAAGTGAACTACAAAATGATCAAAATGCCCCTGAAGTCATGCCGTAGTGGCACTGCTACGATGCTTTTTCCCGAGAGCTTCTGCTGGTGAAACACAACAAATGCTACGATGCTACATTATAGCATCGTAGTGCTCCAAAAATTTGGTCGCGCGTGTATGCACGACAGTGCCGCGACGCTCCGACGCTTCTTTAAATAGTGATCTCGATTTTTAGTTTAGGGGATCAGCCACCAGCCAACCTTCGCGTTTTTCTTCTCTATTTTCTCCTCCCTTCTCCTCCTTTCTTATATGAACTTGACCCTTAGATGCATATGACGATGTATCAAGGCTAAGGTACTCTATTTTCTAGCTTGAGTATTAGGGATTTTCCTTGTAATTGATGTTCTTATTAGGTTTCGAACTTAATTCATTGTATGCATGATTTAATTCTGAAATTTATATTATTATGATCATATTGTGGACGCTAGTGTACACTTTGATTGTTGGTTGGATTGAATTACAACTCGTGACACTTGGTTGTATGTCAATCATAGAAGCAATAGGTTAGGTTAGCTTGCAAATCCAATTTGTTGGCGAGTATTGCTCTAATCAACCTAGGATTAAATCAATAGAAAATTTAAGCTAGACCTTTCCAGTTGAATGTTCCACTTAATTTTCTATAAAACTTAATGCAATTAGAATTAATTCGAATTTTGCATGCCTTTTATCGCTTTGTTTTGATTCTAATTTATCGAATGGGACAATTTAATTTTGGCCTTTCCAATTAAATTGATTAGGTGCCAATTATAACAAATTTTGTAATAACAAACCAATGAATAAGAACATTGAACAAAGAAAATCCCGTGTAACCCAAGCTAGAGCTTGCTCCACTTGAATTTTATTCAATTTTAATTTGCGCATTTTATTTTATGCAACATAAATTTTATTGCAACTAATCTTCTGCCCCCCTCTCGATTACATAGAATTGAAAACTGCCTAATTGCGAGATTCGAAGTGCTCCCTGTGTTTGACTCGACTTGCCACTACTATTGTTGGTCAAGTTCGAAAAATTCATTTGGCATGGAATTACGTGACGAATTCTGTCTGCCAAATACAACCGAAAATGAAGTTTAAATCCTAAGCTAAGAGGCTAGAAATATGAAGAAGAAGAAATTTTGGTAAACTCCTCAACATACATGAAATCCCACATGCTAAACCCTAAAAAGTGAAGAGATTATATATAGAATCGGGCGGAGTTTTGTTGCGCTATTGGAGAGTGTCGTGATGCTCTAGGTAGAAATTGGAGCGCTTACCCAGAGCGTAGCGACGTTGCGCATTGCGCTAACGCGCTCGAGCGTGCATGCGCAATTCACCATTCAGTCAAACTTCGAAGCGTCGCGACGTTGCAATCATTTTTAGCATTCTGCCTTTGAGCATAGCTCTGTGTTTGGCAGAGCGCAGCTATCTCCTAGGGGCATTTTCATCCTTTTTTTGCGTCATTGAGCTCCGGGTGTCCAATTTCACTTCCGATAGCTCCAAATCAACCCCGAATGGCCTGTGACACTCTGAGGTGCATGATTTTCTTGAATTCCTACAAAAATAGACATTTAAACACATTATACTAAACAATTAAGTGAGATTAAAGACATAAAAATAGCTCTTTTTTAGAGCTATCAGTGTCATTTTCTCTATCCCTCTATTAATTTATTTTGCAATTAATTTGATATTATATTTTATTACATGAAATTAATTGCAATTTTTAATTCTTGAAATCAATTACTCATATTTGTTTATTTTGATTTGTTGTTCTTAAATTTCTATATTCATTACAAATCTTTTTATAAGAATTAAATAGAGTACTTAAATTGTGATTGCTAATTTCTTGTTTAATTCAAAGTGATTTTATTTGCATACAATTTTTGTTTAAATTACTTATTTGCAAAAAGTTTGTTAATTTGCTTAATTGGGCCCACATTTAGTAAAAAATTTTAATTATTCTATTCACCCCCTCTAGGGTTGCCATACCGGTCCTACATGGCTAATTCTATCTTCTATTCCCATACATTCCTTGCAAGGTCAGAGATGTATTCCTCTTGGGAATGCAGAATTTTCTTAGAGCGACCACAAGTAATTGGGCCTTTGTAAGCTTTGCTTGTGTTGTGTTTAGGAATCATCACTTTGTTAAGTAGATTTTGAAATCATGTATGCCAATCTGTTCACACGAAATTTCAACAAAGGAAAGTTAGTATAAGTAATAAACTTGAATTTTAATTAATTTGTGTGCGGATATAGTACAATCTCAAATATTTATCCTCTATTTTTTTCTCTCATATAGTAAATTTATTTTTAGGGCTTCGGAACTTGTTCTCAATGTTTATCTGTCTCGAGGGTTTTGTAGCTTGTTCTTGAATGTGGATTTAGCTCAAGGACTTTGTAGCGTATTCCCCATGTTTTCTTTGTCTTGAGGGTTTTATAACTTGTTCTCAAAGAAACATTTGTCTTCAGGGCTTTGCCATTTATTCTTGATGTTGATTTATCTTAAGGGTTTTGCAGTGTTTTCTTGAAATTAGAATTCTTGGGTTTGGAAGTCATCTTATCTCCTAATAGCCCTTTGTGTGCTCTAAGCTCTAATTTATTGGCTTCAGATTATCTCTAAAGTTTCTAACTTCAAGAGTTTTAAAGTTTTTGTCTTCAGATCTCCAAAGTTTTGGAAGAGTTGTAGTCTTCAAAGCTTCGAAGTCTTTAATATTCTTTTCCTCCCCGCAAAATAAAAGACAAGGCTCCCTATTTATAGTGCTTTTCAAGAAGCTTACATAGGCTTGGGTTTGATTTCTTTTGGGCATATAAATTGGATTTCGACTCAACCTTTTATTTGGTCCACTTTTCTAACACGGACATGAATTAAATTGAACCATGGGTCAGATCAATTTAATCTACTCGAGCCAGCCCAATTTATAATAATTTATACTAAATTGCGATATCAGTCAAATAATTGATTGTGCTTTAGACTTACTCATCGTTCAATTTGATCAAATTCTGTCAAGTTTGTTGATGTGATCAAGTGACTAGAAATAAGACACATGAATTTTTTTAAGTTTGCTATTTCTTTGTCTTCAATTTTCAATTTGGGGCCACAAGTTGATTCTTAGTTGTCTCTAAATTTCATGAAGTGAGTCGTTGTGATGACATGGTGAAATTTGATTGGTCGAAATTTATCCTCTAACGGTGGCTTCAAAGAAATTTATATTAAAATTAATCATGATTAAATGTTTTTAAAAAGAAAAATTAATTCATTTAGACCTTGTTTGATAATTATTTAGTTTTTGTTTTTGGTTTTTGAAAATTAGGCCTATAGACACTACTTGTACTTATTTATCTCTTTGTTTCTATTGTCTAGATTTTTGAAGCATTTTCAAAATTCAAGCCAAGTTTCAAAAACCGAAAAAAGTAGATTTTAAAAACTTGTTTTTGTTTTTTGAATTTGATCAAAGAATTTAATATTTATTTAGGAAAGATAGAAATCATGATTAAGAAAGTGTGAGAAAACAAATGTAATTTTAAAAAAACTGATTATCATACGATAACAATTTGGTTTTTAGTTTTTGGTTCTTGAATATTGTCTTCGTTGTCTTACAACCTCTCTGCCATAGTTTTCTTATTTCCTAACTAAATGTTTGTATTCTTAGCCAAATTCTAAAAATGAAACACAATTTTAAAACTTTTTTTTTTCTTTCGCAAAACTTGATTTTTTATAAAAATACTCATAAAAAGTAGGTAATGTAACAAAGGAATCCATAGACGACATATTGTTTATAAGCTTATCTTAAAAAAAAAAAAGTAAAAACCAAAAATCAAACTGTTATCAAATAAGACATATTAAAATGATTTTTTCTTTTGAGGTATGAATGAAAAAGCTTGTGGATCCAAATGGATCATTCTTCTGGTCAAATTGGAGCTTTTTGGTTTTAGTTCCTTCGGTTGTTCCTATGTTTTTCTTATTGTTTTTCTTCTGCTTCTCATTTGGAACATTGTTTTTGGATCCGATCATAATTCGCACCTCCCTACCATTTCACAAAAGAGAAAAAGAATTAATCCATTCAAATAATTACAATTCTTCATAGCAAAATAATAATTATAATAATAAATAAGCTACATGGCTAATAAAACAGACTCCAAAGCACCAAAACTAGGAATAAGAACAATCAAAGAAATTTCTCTTTATACATTGCAATGCTTTTTTGTAACCACATTTTATCAGAGTGCCATGAACTGGATTCTACTTCTACCAGACCTTTCCGGGTAACTATTGGAGCCTAAGCAATTCAACTTACTTTTCCATTGGCTAATTGGAACTTCAAGAATAAGCACACAATAATTCGCGCTCTTTATGTGTGAAGCCTTATGTCTAAGTTCTAAGTCCATTCTTGTGAGATCCATTTATTGCTTTAAGACTCGATATTATAACTTTTGTGCTTAGTAAATCTATGAATTTTAATAAAAAATATGTGTTTAAACAAGTCTTACACCTTTTTAGTCCCCAAATTTCTTTAGGAAAGGTGCATTTGGTCACTAAATTTTTAATAGATACCTTTTTAGTCCATAAGTTTTTAAGAACATGTTTAAAAGGCCGCTGAACATAGTTTTATGATTATTTTATATAATGATCACATTTTGAATTACAAAAATAAGTTTAAAAAAATATTTTTAGAGAGTAGGCCGATAAGTTTGTAAAAATTATTTTTCTAATTTAAAACAATTAACAAAATTAATGGATGAACCTTTTAAATCTATCTTTAAACTAAAAATGTACATTTTGAAAATTTAAGGAACAAATGCACCTATTCTAAAAAATTCGAGACTAAAAAGGTGATTTTTCTCCATAATTATTATGTCAGGGAGAACAGACAGTTCTTAGGTTGCAAAAGGAAGTTTACAGCAGTGTATCATAATGATATGCTGCAAACCAAAGCCTCACTATTTTTTTTTTTTTTTTGGTGAGGAACTCACTTTGAGTTATTTTGCAGCAACCACCTTTTGCTAATTGATTTTAATTTTTGTTTAATTTCGATTGCTTCATCTTCAATCCACTAATTATGGTGTTGATCTTTTTTGCCAATTACTCTCAATAATCTCGCTTCTCTACTTTGTATACGCTTTACTCTTAAGTTTTCACCTTTTCAAGTAGCATATGGTCTGAAAAAACAACTAAACTAGAAGTTTTAGCATTGAGGTTCTGTCTAATACATTTTCCAACTTTTATATATATCTGAACACAAAATACAATCTTACATCTAACAGACTCTGAGTTTCGAAAATATGTTAAATAGGGCATTATGATTTATCACATGAAAAAATATCAAACTATTTACAAATATAGCATTATTTTACTTTTTATCTGTGATAGACCGACCCAGATGAGAATCTATTTGCATCTATTTGCTAAAGTAATAAATGTCTATTTGGGTCTATCAGAGTATATCACAGATATAAATTAAAATAATGCTATATTTGTAATTATTTTTAACTGTTTTTCTATTTTTGACATCCAAAAATTAAATTTACTGTCAACAAAATAACATTAAATTTTAATAATAATGAATTTAACCATTTCAATTAATAAATTAATTTATTTAATTATATATATATATATATATATATTTAAATTTTTAAATAGATACTTTGTTTTTAACATTTTAGTTTAATAAATTAATTTATTCAATATATACTTATTTTTTCAGTAAAATGCAATTAATTGATGCTATACAATATTGATTAAAACTACGAATTTCTTGATTAATAATATATTTAGTTTAACTAATTTATCATTATGATTTATTTAGAATTGGGTTATTTTAATAATTAAACTTAATAATTTATTGTTTAATTATAATCAATTAATTAATGCACCATAACCTTATAAAATTCCTCAAATTAATCTCATCTCATCAAATAAATGTTCATATCACTTGTTCTTATAAAAATGTTGAAAACCTTCCGGTGCAAAATCAAACACTAACATCTTTTATTCCCGACAATCACATTTAGGCATATGTTATCCCATATGTATTCAGAAAATCTCATGTCAAACAACCCTAAAGACTTGTATGAAATAACTTCTCAAGTATTTAACAAATATTTTTAAGAGCAAAAAACTGTTAAAAGTAGTTAAAATGTCATTCCAAACAGATCATATATTTGAATAAATCACTGAATTGAAAAATTAATTACAATTAAACTTTTTCTTTTTTTAATGGACAAGAAACTTCTCATTAAAAAGAATAAATATTAAATGATACAAATTAAGTAAAAGAAACACAAAATTGTAAATAGGGCCATATATAAATTCTAAACAGGTCATACAAAATATAGAATATAAGCAGTGAAAGAAGAATGAACTTTTTCAAAATCTTCAACAAAAATTGAAGCTATGTAAAAGGCCTCCCGTGAAGAGGAGTTATTTCTTATTACAGCATCCCAAAGGAAATGTGGACGAACCGATCTTCAACCTTCCCACCAAAAAGAGCATACGAATCAGCTGCAATTGTAGTGCTTATAGAAATCATTTACAAGCAGCTAATGTGTTCAGCCTCCAGAATGGTCATATCATACTGCTCTTATTTCCATGTTTAAGGCTGGAACAGCCAAACCACAGAAATAATAGAAATAAAAATACCCAAATATTGCACTGCTCAGCTAAACACATTAAGGATTTTGCCTCTACGTAGAAACAATATAATTGCAAAAAGAAGGCAGAAAATGTGATAGCAAAAAATAACAGGGTTATCTCAAGCAAGTCCCAAACCCACAAGTCAGGTCCATTTATGAGCTCTAGGGACCGCATGTCCTAAAGTAGGAAGGCAGTCCTCAGTCCCTAGGTCAATTCGGCCTAGTGTGCTCCCATTTCACATAAGAGGAAATGAGCAAGATGAGCTCACGGGTCGAACTCTACAACCTTGACAATTTCATCCATTTTGACACCGCCAACATTGCACGTGCCCCAAGTGAATGATAGATAATGAGTCCTATAAATAACTTTGTTCTACCCACTCATAAGGTATGCAACATTTGAGTCATTAGCTGAACTAAACACTTCGTTTACTAACTTAGACATTGGAGTGGATAGGACACATCACTAAACCAGTATGAGTTCCTTCGCATGTTAACTCAAACGAAGGTGCAAAAGAAAGGAGCGACTAACCATAATGATTAAAACTTGATTAAAAAAAAATAATCTCAATATCTTGTTTCTAAAATCAAATATTTCAACTCCAAAGTTCAAAATACAAAACCACTAAAGCAACTACAAATACAATTTTACAACCACCATTTTGCTGCCGACCCTACGACTGAACTGTACAAAAGAAAAATAAGAACACAAAATGATCCATTATGATTCATCATCATTGGCTAAACCGTGATCATTTAGTGTAGTATCAATGGCTGAATCAGGCTTGGGCAGAGCATCGTTCGTCTGTCTAGCAGAGATGACCCGATCGAGCGTTTCATCGGGAACCAAGATTCCTGTTGTTTCCAGGTCTGCTACAATCGCAATGGCTGCATCTAGTTCCCCAAGATCAAGGCACAGGGTGATAACCTCGTCATATAAAGGGCTGCAATACAAAGACATCCCAAGAGTTCAAACATAGAAACATACTTGTGTGGCCAAAATTGTCGGACAATTCAAAATTATTACGGTGGTCAGAAGTTTCAGGGTTTAAAAAATCCTTGCCGTCATTATATGTTAAAATTAACATTCAAATACAAGTTATTGACGGAGGAATTTACAATTATCTATAAATTTGTGACCTGTAATTTAAATTTAATTTAACGCCCTGAAAATTTGCACCTATACGTAAACAATATATCCACTCCACCACACGACCTGATTCAACATGGGTTGCTGCTTCTTCTTCTTCTTCTTCTTCTTTTTTTTTTTTTTTTTTAAAAGGAAACGATCTCTTTCATTGATATAATGAATTGGGACAAAACTCATAGTACAATAATAAACTCTACACATCGTAACAAGATAACAAGATAAGGATTAGGAGGTGCACCCGGGCATCTCAACTAGGTTGACATCCCCATAGCACCCTCATCACATCCTTGATACAAAAGCAAATACAAAAGCCAATACATCCAGATAACCAAAATCTCTAAGTTCTAAGCTCAATGCCCTATTTAGCACGAGAGATTACAAAATGTTAATCAAAAGTGAGAAATACAAAAGGTAAAGGTAAAACAAAAGGGGGAAGCTCTAATGATGAGGATAAATGAAGGCCTGCCAATGCAAGCTAAACTCCAGAATAGAGTAATCTTCAAAGACTCTTGACAGAGCACCACGAAGAGACATTTAGTCTAGCAAACTCAAAACTATCTAACCATGGGGAGGTTCTATCATGGAATACCCGCTGGTTCCTTTCAAACCAAAGTTCAAATAGCAGCACTTTGACTGCATTGCTCCATAGTAATTAGGGCTTCTTTTTCAAAACTGGACCGACCACTAACTGCAGCACATTATTGCTGAAATTTCTGCCGAAGACCCAACAAACGTTGAATAAACTAAACAGCCGATTCCAACAGTTTAATGCGTAGCTACAAACGAAGAAAATGTGTTGCAGCTCTTCCTGATTTTCTAGGCATAAGGGCAAATGTGAGGAGACAAGTAACGAGAGGGAAGCTTTCTTTGAAGAACAACACAATTTAAGGATCCAAAAGTCATTAACCAAGCCATAATGTCCACTCTCCGAGGGCTTTTGGTTTTCCAAAGACCCTTTTCCAATTCATGATCAATAGGGGAGGCCAAAGATAGATGCTTGACTAGAGATTTGACTGAGAAAACTCCAGTTGCTTCCAATGATCAAATCCTTTTATCCAGCTCATTTTCCACCTTTTTGTTTGCAATAATACTTATAAGGTTCTGAAAATTAACAATTTATTCCTCTTTTAGCAGTCTTCGGAAAGCAATATCCCATGAAGAAGTGTCAGGATCCCAATATTTAGCCACTAAACCACTAGGCTTGATTGTTAGTGTTGATTATTTCCTTTTTTTGTTTATATTCTCCCTTTGTATTTATTGTAAAGATATTTGCTATATTTATATTTTCCTTATTTGTAATAGGTTTTCTTTTATTTAAGAAAACCCTTGTCTAACAAAGAAAACATGAGAAATGAAATATTTTCAGCATGGTATCAGATCCTATTGCTTGAAACCCTAATTTTTTCTGAAAAAGAAAAATAAACCCTAATCTAACCTAATCTGCCGCCACGCTCCAGATCTTCGCCAGACGTCTCACCTCAGCCACCGGACAACACCCAGCCTCCCAGTCGTCTATGGATCCCGTGAGCGCAGAAGAACGTCATGAATCGTGTGCCCTAGCCGACGCTGCCTGGGTTCACTCCTTCTCTACCGGCCGACCAAGTCTGCACCACTGTCCGAGCAATTTCCGGTGATTCTCTGGTGGTTCCTTGTTCTGCCGCTGAGTGGAAATTTTTTGGGTTTGTTAAAACCATTTTTTGGTTTTTCCTTCTTTTCAGATCTGTTGTTGTTTGGGTTGTGTGCTTTTATCTCTTCAATATGTCAGAGACTAAGGTATCTACTGCCAAAGTCTTCAACAATCGGATCCATTCCAACACTCCCACTGTCCAAAATCACCACCATTCGACTTAACGGGGATAACTTTCTTCGTTGGTCCCAGAGTGTTCGGATGTATATTCGTGGCCAAGGGAAGATAGGGTATCTCATTGGAGAAAAAATCGCTCCAAGTCCAGATGACCCTTATTTGCTGTGTGGGACAAGGAAAACTCCATGGTTATGACCTGGCTCGTCAGCTCTATGGTGGAAGACATCAACAGTAACTACATGTCTTACACTAACCACCTTCTTACATGACAAGGGCATCATTCATCAAGCTACATGTTGCGATATCCCCCATCAACTCTAAAATTCGCATTCTTCACTCTGATAATGGGACTGAATTTTTTAATGAACCACTAACCACCTTCTTACATGATAAGGGCATCATTCATCAAGCTACATGTCATGATACCCCTCAGCAAAATGGTGTTGCTGAAACGGAAAAATCGACATTTGCTTGAAGTTGTTCGTGCCCTTATGTTTTCTATGCATGTTCCAAAATATTTGTGGGGGGATGCTGTTCTAATCGCTGCTTACCTAATCAATAGAATGCCTACTAAGGTGTTGAATTCTAAAACTCCTTTGCAGCACCTCAAAGAGTTTTTCCTACTGCCCGACTATCCTCAGAGTTACCTTTAAAAGTTTTTGGGTGTACTGCTTATGTTCATTGAACCCTCCTTTTCCAATCTAAATTGGACCTTTAGGCCATTAAATGTGTTTTTATAGGTTATGTTCCCCTTAAGAAGGTGTACAAATGTTTTGACCCCCTAACTAACAAGTATTTTGAGAGTATGGATGTGTCCTTTGTGGAAAATCAATCTTTTTTTAGCCTAACTTCTCTTCAGGGGGAGTCATCTCTCCTTGAAGAGAATTTTTGGGACACTTCACATCTTCCAAACATCATTAGTCCTGAAATTATGAGCTCTAGTCCTTCGATCCCAAGCGTGGAAAATTCTCCGACAGGGGAGAAACACTACAAACAGATCTGACAGGTCGAGATCCTGAACTTAAGTTTTATACTAGAAGAAACATAACTCAAAGGGATAAAAATCAGACAGTCGAGCTAACACAGGACCAATCTGACACTCCAGTGAGTGGTCCTAAAAATCCGGGTATGTTTCTTAGTCCCTCCTCTCATATTATGTTGCTTGATGTCTCTGATCTTGATATTCCAATTGCCCAGAGAAAAGGTACCTGCCAATGTAAAAAATATCCCATTGCAAGTTATCTCTCCTATCATCTATTGTCTGATAATTAAAGCTTTCACATCCAAAATAACCAACCTATTTGTTCTAAGGAATATACAGGAAGCTCCAAATGATTCGAATTGGAAATTAGCAATGATGGAAGAGATGAACGCGCTGAAACAAAGTGGTACTTGGGACATAGTTGATCTACCAGAAGACAAGAAAATAGTGGATGTAGGTGGGTTTCCACGATAAAATGTAATGATGATGGTAGCATCGAAAGGTACAAGGCCAGATTAGTGGCTAAGGAGTTTACCCAAACCTATGGAATTGATTATCAAGAGACATTTGCCCTTGTAGCTAAAATTAACTCAATTAGAATTTTGCTCTCTATTGCAGTTAATTTTGATTGGCCACTTTATCAACTTAATGTTAAAAATGCGTTTCTTAATGGGAACTTGAAGAAGAAGTATTTATGAACTTGCCACCTGGTTTTTAAGTTGACCTTAGGATTAACGAGGTATGTAAATTAAAAAAATCACTATACGGCCTTAAATAGTCTCCTAGAGCTTGGTTTGAACGTTTTGGAAAGGCAGTCACTAGCTATGGATTCAGCCAAAGTCAAGCGGATCACACTATGTTCTACAAGCATACAAGAAAATGACAAGGTTGTTCTGATAGTGTATGTTGATGATATCATTCTTACAGGCAATGATGAGACAGGAATGTCTATTGTACAGGAAAGACTGGCGAATGATTTCAAGATCAAAGACCTGGGATCCTTAAAGTACTTCCTTAACATGGAGTTTGCTAGGTCTAAAAGTTGTGTTCTTATCAATCAAAGAAAGTATATCCTTGATCTACTTAAAGAGACAGGTTTACTTGGTTGTCGAATTGTAGAAACTCTCATTGAGTAGAAGTTAAAATTGGAAGCTGCAATAGAAAATGATGTAAAAGAAAAGGGGAAGTACCAGAGACTCGTGGGAAGACTAATATACCTCTCTCACACATGTCTTGACATTGCCTTTGCAGTTAGTATGGTAAGCCAGTTCATGCATGTCTTTGGGCCAACTCATTTTGAAGCTGTCTTTAGAATCCTGAGATATCTGAAAGGTACTTTAGAGAAAGGGATACTTTTCAAAAAATATGGCCACCTACAAGTGGAAGTTCATACTGATGCTGATTGGGAAGGTAGCACGACAGATAGGAGATTAACTTCTGGGTATTGCTCATTTGTTGAAGAAAACTTAGTTACTTGGCATAGTAAAAAACAGAGTGTAGTTGCAAGAAGTAGTGCTGAAGCAGAATTTAGGGCATTGGCCTATGGTATTTGTAAAGGCATATGGATAAAAAGGCTGCTGGAAGAATTGAAATTCGCTCAGACAATGTCCATACGCATTTACTGTGGTAACAAGGCAGTAATCTCCATTACCCATAATCCAATCCTTCATGATAGGACAAAACACATTGAAGTCGATAAACATTTCATAAAAGAAAAGATTGATGCAGGAGTGATATGCATTCCCTACCTCCCAACAACAGAACAAATTGCAGATGTATTAACTAAAGGTCTTCCTAAGTTGCAGTTCAACAAGTTAATAAACAAGCTGGCCATGAGTGATATCTTCAAACCAGCTTGAGGGGGAGTGTTGATTATTTCCTTTTTTGTTTATATTCTCTCTTTGTATTTATTGTAAAGATATTTGTTATATTTATATTTTCCTTATTTGTAATAGGTTTTCTTTTATTTAAGAAAACCCTTATCTAACAAAGAAAACATGAGAAATAAAATATTTTCAGCAATTAGCTTAAAAAGCCTTGGGAACCTTAAATTTAGGGGCGATTTGTCAATCCAAGGGTCAGACCAGAATGCTATTCTACACCCATTTCCAACTTTAAACACAGCCAAAGCTTCTACTTTTAACCACTGCCTTGAAATATTGATCCACGGGCTTCGCAAGCTAACATTCTCCTTACCACTTGAATGCCAATTGAAGCGACCACTACCATGTATACTTCTTATGACCTTGCACCAAAGAGCATCTGGTTCTTTTAAAAACCGCCATCCCCATTTGGAAAGCAAAGCTAGATTTATGGATCTCAAGCTCCCCAAACCGAGGGCCCCATCCTTCTGATCTTTTGTAACTTTCTCCCATTTGACCAAATGGTTCAATTTGCCTCCTTTATGGCCTTCCCAAAAGAAACTTCTCATGGATCTTCCAAGGATGAGACTACCTTTTCCGGCGTCAAAAGATAGACATGTAGTATGTGGGAAGATTAGAAAGCACTAATTTTGCACAAAGTCAATCTAACTCCTCTGGACAGATTACTCAATTTTCCTTGGATTTTATCGAGAATAGGCTGCTAGAATAACTCCTTTGGATATCCTCCTAAAGGTAGTCCAAGGTACATTAATGGTAATTTTTCGACCCTACAATTCAGCATGGCAGCAACCGAACAAACTTCATTGTCGTCAATATTGATCCCACATAAGGCTGATTTCTCCCAATTTATTTTCTAACCGGAGCACCATTCAAAGAGCTTAATAGTTTTGCGCAAGTTCTCTAACATCTCAACATCATATTTGCAAAAAATTAGTGTATCATCCGCAAATTGAAGTATTGGGACATGAACTCTATCATTTCCAACCATAAATCCTTCATACTTTTTTTTCTTATGGAGTCTTGAAATGAGACTGCTCAATACTTCACTTATTAGTACAAAAATGAAGGGTGATAGTGGGTCGCCTTATCGTATTCCTCTTGAAGCCTGAATTCTCCCTCTTGGCCGCCCATTAATGAAGATTGAGAACTTTGGGTTTTTGATACAACCCATCATCCATGATATCCATCTAGAATCAAAATCCCTTGTCTGACCTTAACATTCCAATAGCCCACAGGAAAGATGTTAGTCAGTGTACTGAATATCCTATTGCAAACTACATTTCTTATCATAGACTGTCGGATAATTATTAAGCCGTCACCTCTAGGATAACAAATCTATTTGTGCCAAGGAATATACAAGAAGTCTTAAATGATCCGAACTGGAACTTAGCAATTATGGAAGAGATGATAGCTCTAAAAGAAAATGGCACATGGGAAGTTGTTGAACTTTCGGAAAACAAGAAACATCGTTTACTATAAAGTGCAAAGCTGATGGGAGCGTAGAAAGATACAAAGCGAGACTGGTTGCTAAAGGTTTTACACAAACCTATGGAATCGATTATCAAGAAACATTTGCCCTTGTTGCAAAAATGAACTCCATTAGAGTTATCTATTGCAGTTAACTTTGACTGACCCCCTTATCAACTTGATGTAAAAAACACCTTCCTTAGTGGCGAACTTGAAGAGGAAGTATTCATGAACTTACCACCAGGTTTTGAAGCCAACCTTTAAAGCAACAAAGTGTGCAGGTTAAAAAAATTTCTCTATGGCCTTAAGTAGTCTCCTAGAGCATGGTTTGAACGTTTTGGGAAAGTAGTGACAGGTATGGTTTGTGCCAAAATCAAGCAGATCACACCATTTTTTATAAACATACCAGTCATGACAAGATGGTTGTGTTAATAGTATATGTTGATGATAATTCTCACAGGTAATGATGAAGTTGAGATGAAAAACCTGATGGGGAAACTAGCTAATGACTTCCAAATTAAAAACCTGGGAATGTTGAAATACTTCCTAGGGATGGAATTTGCTAGGTCGAAACAATGTATCCTTGTTAATCAAAGAAAATATATTGTTGACTCACTTGAAGGGTCAGGCTTACTTGGCTGTCGTACAGCAGAAACTCCTATCAAAACAAACTTAAAATTACAAGCTGTAAAGGATACAGAGATAAAAGATAAAGAGAAATACCAGAGACTTGTGGGAAGACTTATTTATCTACCACACACTCGTCCAGATATTGCTTTTGCTGTCAATATGGTAAGCCAGTTCATGCATGCCCCAAGGCCAGCCCACTTTTATGCTGTTTTAAGATACTTGAAAGGAACTCTAGGAAAAGGGATACTGTTTAAGAAGAATGGTCATTTACATGTGGAAATCTACACTGATGCTGATTGGGCAGGTAGTACCACAGATAGGAGATCAACTTCTAGCTATTGTTCCTTTGTTGGAGGTAATCTAGTTACTTGACGAAGCAAAAAACAAAGTGTGGTAGCCAGAAGTAGCACTGAAGCTGAGTTCAGGGCTTTAGCCCATGGCATATGTGAGGGTATATGGATAAAAAGACTATTGGAAGAATTGAAATTTATCCAGGTAATGCCTATACGTGTTTACTGTGGCAATAAGGCAGCCATCTCCATAGCACACAACCCAGTCGTACATGATAGGACAAAACATATAGAGGTTGATAAACACTTTATAAAGGAGAAGATCGATACTGGAGTGATTTGCACTACCTATCTCCCAACAACAGAGCAAATTGCTAATGTATTGACAAAGAGACTTGCAAAATTACAATTCGACAAATTGATAAACAAGCTGGCAATGGAAGACATCTTTAAACCAGCTTGAGGGGGAGTGTTAATTTATGTCATATTTGATATTATTTGATATTATTTGCTGTAATGAGTCCATAAGATTTTTTCCTTGTCTGTCAATATTTCCTTACTTGGTTAAATCTGTATTCTATTTAAGTTAGGGTTTTGTACCCTTGTAAAGGTAAGAAAGAAAGGCATCTTTAATAAAAAAATAACCTTTTTTTCCACACCATCCAAAATCTTTAGACCTCCGTAATGCTCTGATAACATCAATCTCAATTGATTCTTTCTTCCTTTCTTGAATTAGCACCAGATCTAGGTTTAACTTCATAATTAATTGTTTAAGGGCCAACTGCTTTGACTGATCTCCAATTCCCTAACTGTTCCATGATAAAATCTTCATGATTTATGCTTCTTTGAAAAGCACAATGTACTCTGCTTTCAGGTCAGGGAGATCTCACAATCTTCTATAATTGATCTCAGATGCTGGGATATGTCTTTGATTTGAATTGGAGAAAAAACAGCTGATTCATTTACTTTGCCTTCTTTGCTTTAAATGAGCTGGAATAGTTTATTAAGTTCTTCATTGAAGGATTAATCTGCTTCAATTTCTTTTTGAATCTCCTCTTTTTCATGGAAATCTAATTCATCACTGCTTACATTGACCACTGATTCTTCATCTGATTCTTGAAGTTTAGTCCTTGTTCTGATTCGGGAAGAACAAGTGGTACCGCACAAAACGAATATCTGAGCCCGAGAGTATGATCATTGAATGCTGAAAAATTTGAGATGAATAAGGGGTTTTACTGACCTGTTGGGAAATTTTCCTGAAATTTGGATTCTGACACAGGTTTCTTCAAGCAAGTCTGAAATAGATAAAGCTGACCACGAGTTGAGGAATGAGGTTTTTCCTTTCACAAAGTGTTTTAGGAAGGGCTTAAAGAGATTGGCTCGCTTTCTAACTGCTAGCAAGAACAATTTCTTGGTAGGGGAATTCTTGCATGATTGAATGTGAGAAGTCGTTGTTGGAGCTTCAGAAAAACTTTTGTCTGCTAGCTTGAAATTCTGATTACAAGGTGGGGAGTCTTCTGCTAGTGCTGCAAAATTCTCCACCGAATCATTAATGGCATACCAAAAACGGGGATTAGATGAATTTTCTATCACGGGGAGACCAAGGGACTTCGACACCCTATTTTTTAATTATGGTGGAATATAAATCGGTTGTGCAATTGCTGCTTGGATCAGTAGACATTCGGCCGCCTTTATTCTCTCTCCTCTTAACTTCCGGCTTCTCAACTTCTACCCATGCGCCCTACTTTGTCTTTTCGGCTTCTTTGAATCGACCCAATTTTGGTGCGCTTGCGACTTGAAAATTTCCCTCGGAGTTCCCTGTTTATTTTGTCGTGTCTTTCTCTTTCTTTGGTTCTTCTGTTTTCTTTTCTAGCGACTTATTTTGAGGTCCTGACAAAACAGGGGACTTTTGGTGACTTGTTCCCTTTGATAATATCTCTACATAACTTAGGTGTAGCCTATCCGGGGGGGGGGGGGGGG